>VMDR010037873.1:0-10136 GCA_007922815.1 Macrotus californicus | reverse complement strand
AGATCATTTCTGGCACTTATTCCAGCCTAACTTCATTTTCCATATACCTTTTTTCACTTTTCCCCCTCTAATCCTTATCAATCATATTCTTAATCCTTAAGCAAATTCCTTATAAAAGCATAAATTATTTCCTAACCATGTCATCTAATAAAAATATTTAGGAAGTTGACCTTTAATGGATACACATGGGTTAGCCTATAGTTTAAACAATATTCTAGAGTGGCGGACCCAAAACTATTCTGGCATTCATACATATTACCAACATGCCATTTCCTATAGAAAACACAGGACCAGGCAGAAGACTTAGCTTGAAGAGGCTTTTCACAATGGTCTGTCTACTCAGGATTTTAGAGCCTGGCTCAACGAAGCAGTAAAGGGAATGGGGCAGAAACAAAAAAAGGATAAATACGGGAACAGAAATCAAGATGATTCTCGGGTTTATAATGTGGGTAACTGAGTGACTGGTAGCATAATTAATCAAGATACGAAAATGAGATGAATACGTGCCATCTGGAGAAAACCATGTTCTTAATTTTTGACATTCTAAGTTTCATGTTTTCTTTCTACAATCAGATGGGCATTCGAAGTAGCAAACCTAAGGACTAGAAGTGCTTGGCAGAAAAATGGGCTGAGGAAACGAACACAGAGGGAGATAAGAACACGTGGAAGAATGAAGGGAAAAAAAGAGATCAGCTTAAATCCTCAGGAAACATAAACATTAAGGGATAGGAGTCAGTAAACTCAGCTTAGAAAGGGTAGGTGGGGGAAAAAGAAACAGGAGAGTGACGTCATGAACACAAGGGAAAAGAAGGTACTAAAAGCATGGGCACGACCATATAACAACTTCCCAAGGGGTGTCACAATTAGGAGTTACGTCAAAGGAGAGATACAATTTCAGTAAGTAGAGTAAAAATACTGTTGGGAGGGGGTGTGGCTCAAACAAGCAAGGCAAAAAGGTACAGTGTGAGTGTTTACAACAGTATGTAGAAGAGTTTTGCGGAATGGAAGGTTCACGTAGCTGAAGATAAGAAAAGTCTAGGCCAAAGGCTTTGCATTCCAGATTTTATTCTATTTTGGACTTTATTCTGTGGGAAGGAAAAAGAAAGATAGGTAGCTTTTTTCCCCCAGACAACTACTCTGGTGAACAACACCCATGACAAACTAGAACGACAAAGAGTTAAGGCGGGGCAAGCTATTTAACAGTCCTAAAATTATCTGAACATAATAATGAGGACCTAAAAGAGGCTGACAGGAACCAAGTAAGAAGTAAGGGATGCATGAAAGAGATATTCTCTACTCCTAGGGTGGCCCAGGTTTTCCCCTACTACTATATTATTATACTCACTACATTATATCATAATCATTTGTTGACTGGGACCCTCTCTTATTCAGCCTCTCCTAATTAGCACTAACAAATCAGGAACACCGTTTGTGGAATTACAACAGAACTTAGTAATGATAAAATATAGAAGTAAGACTTAAAGATACTGCAGAGAAACCTAAGTATTGTAAATAACAACATAGTGATAGGGAAAACACTAATGGAGAAGTCAAGATCAAATTTAAGGAATTAATTTAAGATATGTTTAGGGTGGAGGGTGTCTAAGATCAACATCTAAATAGAAATGCCAGAGAGAGAAAAAATGATAACAGAGAGGAAAATATTCAGACATTTAGACAAAAACAGATTTGCAATATACATGTACAATAAAATCAACAAATCTTATTATTTGCTCATAAGAACAAATAATAAAATGTTAATTTCTTAAGACACTTTGGGATCTTTCTTAAACAAGCTATGTGAATTGCTCATTTGTATATTTTTTACAAATTAAGTTGATGTAAAAGCCAAACCAAATGGGTCAACCAAAACTAGGTCAATGTTGAATTATTTGCTTTAGTCTACCACTCATTCAAAGAAAATCTGAGTGATTATAAGTTTGTGTTGGGACAAGGGGGTCTAGACACAAAAGCACATAGAGTAAAATATAGCAATTACTACAATGAAATAAATGCTAAATATTGTAGGAACACAAGTAACAGAGAACAGAGAATATAATGGAGGATAGGTAGAAGAGTCATTGATAAAAAATATGCCTAAAAGCTTTCCTTTTAGAAAAGGAGATACCTATATTGAGCTTTTAAAAAGAAGCAGCAATTTAAGAAGATAGCTAAGAAGTTGAATGGTATTCTGGAAAGAAAGGAATAGTACGTGCAAAACGTGAAGAGTTTCTCATCTTCACGGAACCACGACAAGAGATGAGGGACACAGCTCACGGAGGACTTTCTGTCCACTGGTAAAAGAATCTGGCCACTATCCGGTGGCCCTGTGGTCACCAACAGCAGATGTGCATTAGAACCCCTCTGGGAACACTCCAGATCCCCTAAAGCAGAAAGCAAGTACAGGGAAGTGGGCAAGACACAGAAAAGAGGGCAAACTAAATTCCATCAACAAGAAGCCACAGAAGATTTTTAAGCAACAACAGAACCTGATCAGATCTGTGTTTTAGAAACCCGAAGTCAGTAGCATGGGTCAGTGGCCAAGGGAAGAAAATCTGGAGGAAGACCAGCAAAGAAGATTGAGCAGCTGTTGCAACAAGCCCTGGCAGGGTGGCTCAGTTGTTTGGCGTGTCGTTCCATCTACCAAAAGGTTGCGGTTCCATCTCTGGTCAAAGCACTTATCTATGTTGCAGATTTGATGCCTACTGGAGGCAACCAATCGATGTTTCTCTTTCTCTCTCTCTCTTTCTCTCTAATCAAAAAACATATCCTGGGGTGACGATTTAAAAAAAGAAAAGCTACTGCAATGATGCTCCAGCACTAAATATTGACAACTACTTACTCAAACGTAAGTGAACCACAGAAAGAAGCACATAAAGTGCTCTAACTGTAATATGGGCTTTCAACTTAATTCTCTGAACTCATCTCAGATAGCAACTCAATAATCAGAGGCAATTACAGTACAAGTGTGGTCAGGTACATTAGAAAAAGGAAAAAGAGTGGCCATCAAATTTTCCCCTTAAAAATGCTTCATTTATACTTTATTTAAAAAAATTTAAATATATTTTTCTTTCTTAAAAAGGTACTGATAGTAAAACTACCATAACAGAGATTACCAAATCAAAATTTAGAACCTACCACTGGACAAGCAAAACTGCTGAGAATGATAAACAGGCAAAAGTTACCAGAGAAAAATAGGTTAGGGGGAAAAAACCAGTTACCTCATTTACTAATAATTCATAAAAAAAAATTGTTACCCACATATAAAACTACAGTTTTGAACTGATAAAAATTCACCAAATTGGGGTGAGGGAATGTTCTCTAACACCTCTTCCAAGCAACCACTCTCTTCATTTGAAAAAACTAGGTTAATATATAAGGATATATGTATGATAATGATAGACCTGGGGTACACAGATTAGGATACAATTAATTTCATTTACTTTTCAAAAATACGGTTCCTATAACTTCTCTCTCTCTTGGATTATCCCATCAGCTATACATATTCTCTAGCTATACAAATATACTCGAAAGGCACCCATCTAAAAAAAAAGTCCTTGACTCCACATCCCCTCCAGCTATCACCCTACTGTTCTCAGCTTCAATTTACAGCAAACTCCTTGAGAGGACTGGCTGCCTCCAATTCCTCCCCGAAAGTTCTCTCTTAAACCCACCCCAGTCAAATTTCATCTCCAGCACTAACAACCTATTAAGGTTACCAACGATTTTCATGTTGTTAAATCTAACAGCTACATCTTAGTCCACGACCTAACAGCATCTGACACAGCTGATCACCCACTCCTCCCTTCTAAAATGTTTCACTTGACTTCGGTGGTACCATTCATTCATCTTCATTCCTCACTGGGATGCATCTTAGTCTTCTTTGCTAGTTCTGCTCTGACTCGCCCCTCTCTCTGTCCCTCTATCCCTCTTTCTCTCTCTCTTTCTCTCTCTGTAAACATTCCAGGATCCCAAGGCAAAGTCTTAGGATTTCTCCAGCCACATTCACTCCCTAGATCAGGGGTGTCAAACTCATTTTCGCCAGGGGCCACATCAGCCTCACGGTTGCCTTCAAAGGGCCGAAATAATTTAAGGACTGTATAAATGTAACTACTCCTTAACTGCTAAGGAGTTGAAATTACATTTGGCCCTTTGAAGGCAACTGCAAGGCTGATGTGGCCCCCCAGTCAAAATGAGTTTGACACCCCTGCCCTAGATTATCTTAATCAGTTCTCACATCTCTATGCCAATGACTAAAAATTTATTATCTCCAGCCCAATCCTCTGCCCTGAACTGTACACTCATGTATACTCAGGTGTCCAGGCAGTATCTTCACTTGGACTGCTAATTTAACATGTTCAAAACTGAACTCATTATTTCTACCTAAAAACCTGCTTTATCTTGCAGCTTCCTCATCTCAGTAAATGGCACCTCCATTCTTCCAGTTGTTCAGGCCAAAATCCATAGCCCATATCCGATTCACCATCAAAACCTGTTGGCTCTGCCATCAAAGTGTATACAGAAGATGAGCACTTCTCCCAATCCAGCCTAAAACCACCACTGTCTCCCACCCAGGATTATTGCTGGAGCCTGCTGAAGGATCTCCTTATGCCCTGCCTCAAACATCCTCTAAAGAGCAGTTAGAAGGTCTATTTAAAAGAAGTCAAAACCCTTCCATGGCTTTCCATCTTCAGACTAAGTCAAAGTCCCACAGGCCGACAAGGCCATATATGATTTCTCACACACCCCTCTCCCACCCCCTCATGCTCCCCCACCACCACCTCATCTACCACCAACCATCCCCCTCAATGCCTCCGCTGAGCTACTTGCTGCTCCTCAAACAGGACAAGTATGCTTCAACCACAAGACATCTGCACTCTTATTCCATCTTCCTCAAATGTTCTCTCCCCTAAAACCTGCTCAGAGCAGATCACAGTATCACTTCTTCTACGTACCTGTTGAGATACCATTCATCACTGCAGCCTTCTCTAACCACCTCACAGAAAACAATAGTTCCCCGTCACATGCTGTTTCCACTTTATTCTGCTTTGTTATTCTCCACAGCCCTATAATCGCAGACATATTACATATATATTGGTTTTATTTCTTATATGTTGTCATTAGTATACAAGTGTCACAGGGCAGAAAATGTGTTTTCCTCACTGCAGTACTACTAGCAAGCACTCAGCAGATATTTCTTGAGTGGGCACATGGCATGAATGAGGAAAATCCAGACTCAGTATCTGGTCTCAAAGTCTGTGTTGAGGGCATTTACAGGTTATAACATGTTCTGGAAAGAAGCTGGTTGCAAGAGCGGCCACAGCAATGGCAAAGTTCCCAACTCTAGCTGAATCCAATAATAAATAAGGGTTGACAAGTCCAGACTATCCTAAAATGAAGAAAATACACTTGAAAAAAATTAAAAATAAAAATAAAAGGAAAAAATTGCCATCCCTGACTCCACACTTCCTATAAAGAAATACCACCTAGATGTTTCCTGTAAACTGGACTACCAACCCAGATCAAAATATCACAAGACCCATTCTACACACTTAAATAGCTGTTAGGAATATTTCTTACTTTTCTAAGCTATGATCTTCAGAGAAAATTTTAACTCCCAACCCTAACACTGGCTGCCAAGACATAATGGTCACAGTATGCTCTCAAATTTCTCCAAAGCACTCAGGCTGCAATCAAATATCATTAATAAGATGACAACAACAATTCAGAGTACCTTTGGTGTCTGCCTATCTTCACTGTCCCTAGTGTATTCACTAAGGGCTCAGGCATCAAAGGTTGTGATACCTTGGTATGGGGGTAGGGATGTGGGAGGGAGAGGAAAAGAGACTGAAAGGGGGACAGGGAGAAGGTGAGGGGAGAGAGGGAGAGACAGAGGGAGACAAAGAGACAGGGGAAGAGGGAAAGGGAGAATGAGTCTTTAAAAAAACAGGACCTAGATTATTTCTTCCATTTTAAAGACAGGCAGATTGCCAAGGAATAGAAAGCATCTACTAAGACATGTCACCTGGACTTTTCAGTATCAGACACCAAAACAGTGATCACAGAAGGACCAAAACCCTGAGAAAGCCAGCATTTCATTCTCACATACAGAACTGAAGCCATGGGTCAGGAGGCCAGGCCAAACTGGACAGCTGGGAGAGGAGAGTAGTGAATTATGGAAAGGGATGAGAGGAGTAATTACCCATGTTTTGTTTTTCTTTTTTCTTCCTATTGTACTAAGCAGGTACAGAAAGTGGGCAGATGAAAACTGGGAAGAAGGCAGAGTGAAGGGTGAGGATGCTCTGAGGTAAATGATAGCAGAAGAAATCAAGCACACATTCTTTTTCTACGAAACATGTCTTTGAAAAGCAGACATATGAATTAAGTTAGGAACTGACCAAAGGAATTTAAAACAGGCCCCCATACCTTAGGTAACTATAGACCTGTCCAAAGAGAACAGAAACTCTTGATTATTTGGAATAATGGTCCTGTGGCATTGTTAAAAATCACCAATCCTCAAAGATGATCCAAACATATATAAACTAATCTACTCATCATCATGCAAAAGTAAACTGGTAAAAAAAAATACTCAGCTCTCATGGACCCAGCCTTTAAAAATCCTCTGCCTTCCCAATGGCTCCAAATCTCAAAATAACAATTAAAAGTCCTGAAGTCAGAGAAATAACACTGAGGGCATTCAAAAGCAATCAACTCAGCAGAGAAGAGCTGAAAACTCAGAGATTACACCTAACATACTCTGTTTGATCAACCCAGTTAAAAAGAAAGGAGGGCTCTGATTGGGTGCTCTCATTAGGCTGAGTCATATCCCAGCATCAATCCCTGTCCAAGCAGACGTAAGAAGCTAAAAGAAGCAGAAGACAACAGGATACACTGAGAAAGGGAGAAAGGTATGGGGGGTTGTGTGTGGAGGGGGCAGTGCTGAGTGTATAACAAAGGAAAAGACAATTTAGCTTTATACAGCCATTGGCCATCAGCATGTCTAGGGCACACCAACCAGAATCTGCAGCCTGAGGTGGTATGCTGTGTTCACTTCTTTGCCAACGCTTCCTGCTCCTTATCACTGCTCCCTGGATCTGACACCATGGCTCTCCCCTACCACCTCCCTGACAGCCTTCACCTTCTACAGTTCCTCTTCCTCCATCCACGCTCTCACTCTGGTGATCTAGTATTTCCCACGGGCAGTTCAGTCTCTTGCCCTCTTCCTGCATTAGCTCATCCTACGTTAGCTCAGGCCTTCTACTCAGCCCTGTCCCTGATAAGTGCGTAATCCAGTTCGGGAGGTGGAGGCGTCACTGGACTAGGCACAGCACACCGCAGTCAATGCTATGAAAGAAATACAACAAAGGGCTGTGAGCGCATATTCATCTGTCATTGCCTACTTGATATTTCCAAATCAACACTCCAGCTTCCTGCACTCTTGTAAGTCAGTTACCAAGTCCCATTTCTTTCCATCACATCCCCTGATCTCCAAAGCTACCTGCAGTTCAGACTTCATTTCTCATATGACTTATTGCAACCACTTTCCATCAGAAACACAGTTTAATATATTTCCACACTGCTGCACCAGCCATCTCCCTGAAAGACGTAACATGTGGTATCATCCCCTTGCTTTGAAACATCTATTATCATTCCCATGCCTAACGGACAAAGTTCAAATCCTTAGTACAAAAAAATAAGATTATATAATACATTTTTTCAAACAGAGCCTTTTAAGAGTAGGAAGACAAAGTTCCAATTTCACTGCTTACCGGCTATGTTACCTTTGGAGCGTCACTCTTCCTAGGCTTTCCCATTTGTAGAATGGGGACACGAAAAGAACCAACCTCTCTTGGGGTTGTCATCAAAAATAAGAAGGCCTATGCCAAACACCAGCACAGCACCGAGCACTCAATCGATATTAACTATCGCCCTCGGCTGTCTCATCTATCCAGAATATGTCACCCCAAAGGAAGCACATAATCAAGGTCTTATTTTCATGTATTTCAGAAGGATTAATAATGTTAAGAGTTAACCCTGAACCAACAAAAACTCCAAATAACCAAAATATTGCTTTCATGAAAATTTTGGTTTGTCTAACTTTATTATAATTTATTAAAAAAACAAGCACCCATTCATTTAAAAAATCACTACATTAGTTTTGTTTGGTTTCCTATTCAAATTCAGGAAGGAAAAAACCAGTGCCTTACTAATGGAAACTGACTTAGATATTTCTAAGAATGTGATTCTCTACAGTATAAAATCCACATGAATTAAATTTGATCTCAACTGCTTATATAATTTCCTAAAATATATATTATAAAACAAATTCTCAACGCTTAAGAAAGTAAGTGTGCACCAGACAATGGACAGTCAGTCATACAGACCTCACTATCAAAAGATGAAATCACAAAATTTTGTTAAAAGTCAACGATTTTAATAATTTTTAAAACTAAAAACTCTACAACAATAAACACAACAAAAACAAAACACATCAGAAACATATTTCAAGGGATTAATGTATTTATGATATTAAGTGCTAATGGAAATTAGTAAGATCTTAATAAATATATGCACAAAGGACAAACAATTCCAACAAAAGAGAAAATAAAACTAGGAAAATACTGCATTTGCTTTTCTACTGCAGACAGTATGTTAGACAGCAGGTACCCTTATACTCATTTTTTAAAGGCAAAAGCCTATAAAAGCATGATAAAACTGTCAACCAAACTGCAGGAGGCAGTGTAAATCAGATCAGTCTGGCAATATTTTCCAAAAGTGACAAAACCCTTCATACCCTCTGACCTTGTAATCCCTTTCCTAAAACTTTAGCCTAAAGGAAAGAAGCAAAAGGAAGGTCAGCTATGTATTAACTGCATTACTTGCGAAATGAGAGGCAACTTAGATGTCCAATTTTTAAAAATAAGAAACTCAACTCGTAATAATATAATTTAAATGTACAAAAATTTTAGTAAAAAGAAAACATTACATTTATGCTCTGATTATAGTATAAAATGGTAAGGTGAGAAATTAATACTAAGAAAAAATTAAAAATTTGATTTTTTTCTTATTTCTTTGACCATAAAGTTGTTTGTAAAATAAAAAGCCTGTTGGAATTGATCAGGCCCACCACAGTAAGTACAGATTTTAAAATTGATTTTTCAGAAGCATAAAACCACAATTTTTTCCCCAAAAACACCTATCAC
This sequence comes from Macrotus californicus, assembly GCA_007922815.1. Taxonomy (NCBI): domain Eukaryota; kingdom Metazoa; phylum Chordata; class Mammalia; order Chiroptera; family Phyllostomidae; genus Macrotus; species Macrotus californicus. The sequence goes on along the minus strand of VMDR010037873.1, from coordinate 933 downwards.
ATAGAGTAATCAGATAGGCTCTTCTCATATACAAAGCAGCCATACATGTAATTTTAGCCAGGCTATTAGCCAGCTGGAACCTTGTTATATTAAAATCTCATTTTACCACCAAAACCTAACTGTATGCGTGATCTCCATATGGTGAGCAGAAGCCATTTGCTATGGGGCATTTGGAGAGAGGGCCTCAAGCACTGAGGTTAAAAACTATCGGACCAAATGGAATAGTAAAGCTTAGATTTCTCCTGTATCCCCAAATGAATTATCATGTTTCTTAGCCACTAAAAGGCTGAGCATTCAAGAGCGGAGAACATGTGAGCTGATTTGCTCTGCCTCTGAAAATTGGGAACTTTCTCATTTTCTCCCAAAAGCACCATGGAGTAATGAAAAATACATAAGCATGAGGTCAGAACATGTGGGATACAGGTGACTCTAACCCCAAGTAACTGGCCCTTTTGGGCTTTCGTTGTTTAATGGGTAAAATTTTAAAAGATGAACCAAATAATCTGTTAATTCTTTCAAGTTCAATACTCTTAATTTAATAGAATTAAAACTGCCCACTCAAAATCCCCTACTCAGACTGTAAAACAATTATTAAGACTTAGAATTAGGAAACTGGGGACAAAGGTAAAATACACAGATGGTCCAAAGCCTGGAATGTATCCCAGCTAGGCCTCTTCCTTTCCATTTAACCGCATGATCTTGGGCAAATTACTTTGCCTCCAAGTCCTAAAATCAAAGAAGTAGTAATCCTTACTGGCCATACCCCTTTATGCTTGTGTTACACAATGCACTGGTATCTTCTGTCATAACTGGGTTTCCTTCCTAACTAGGAACAGTAATTTTGACTTCATTCTTGGAAATCTAAAAGTACCTTGTTTGTGCATTCATCTTTTCTAAATTTTCTGGTACTGAGAGAAGTAATTAACACATATT
>VMDR010037872.1:0-10124 GCA_007922815.1 Macrotus californicus | reverse complement strand
GGGGGAGGGGGGTGGGATTGGCTGTGGTGGGGGGAGAGTGGTGGGGGGAAAATTCAAACTGTAATTGAACAACAATAAAGTAATTAAAAAAAAAATAAAACCACAATGAGGTACAACTTCACAAGAGTCTGAATGACCATCATAAACAAATCAACGAAGAACAAGTACTGGCGAGGTTGTGGAGAAAAGGGAACTCTAGTGCACTCTTGGTGGGAATGCAGATTGGTGCAGCCACTGTGGAAAACTGTATGGAATTTCCTCAGAAAACTAAAAATGGAACGGCCTTTTGACCCAGCAATTCCACTGCTGGGATTATACCCTAAGAACCCTGAAACATCAATCGAAAAGAACTTATGCACCCCCAACATTCATAGCACCACAATTCATAATGGTGAAGTGCTAGAAGCAACCTAAATTCCAACTAGTAACTGAGTGGATCAAAAAACTATGGTACATTTACACAGTGGAATACTATGCAGCAGAAAGATGGAGCTCCTACACTTCGCAACAGCATGGATGGAACTGGAGAGCATTATGCTAAGTGAAATAAGCCAGGCAGTTAAAGACAAGTACCATATGACCTCACTTGTAAGTGCAACCTAATCAACAAAACAAACAAGCAAGCAAAATATAACCAGAAACACTGAAATAAAGAATAAACTGACAGTAACCAGAGGGGAGAGGAGAGAGGGATAGTGGGGCAAAATAGGGGAAGGTCCATTAAGGACATATGGACAAAGCCAAAGGGGGTAGGTTCAAGGGTGGGATATGGGGATGGGTGGGGTGGGGTGCCGCGGTGGGGTGAAATGGAGACAGCTGTACTTGAGCAACAATTAAATAAATAAGTAAGTAAATAAATAAATAAAATACTTTTAAACATTAAAAAAAGGCAAAGAGCCTTTACTACCTGAGAAAGAAAGCCTTTATAGCTGTACATTATTCCCAAGGTTTAGAAGGCGGAGAAGGAGGGGGAACCTAGAAGTTGACTAAAATATATAATCTCTGAACTCTAATAGTTGATGCACTCAGATTAGCTGAGTGCCCACTTATAGCCTCAACTCAAGTGTATAGAACAAACTTACTAACAACTTTATTTCCTCTATATGTTGGGCATTCAGACTAGCTGGGTGCCTGCTTGCAGCTTCATGCTCATATGTGCATGAAGCTTGCTAACTCATTTCCACATGTTGTCTGTCTCTTGTTTGAATTGGTCTCTTGAGAGTGAGGCAAGAACAGAGGAACAAACTTGGGGTGGGACAGGGGGTAGGGGTGTTCCCTGTCTCGGGTCTCTCCCTGTTAACAATCTTACCTTTCCTGATCTGTTTTCTCCTCCTTAAGTGCTCTGATTGGGGAAGTCAGATGATCCCAGGTGAACAATCTGAGATGCAAAATGAACTCCAGCACTCTCTGACCCCCATGCCTTCTTTCCCATAGGAGAAGATACATTTACATCAAGAAAAATCTGCTTAATGGATTTTTTCCTCTGGACTACTGAAGTCCTCAATGCTGCTTTCAATAGTTCCCTCTTTTCTCCTCAAATGAAATAAATTAAACCACCTTTTCTCTATTGCTCATTTTGTCAGCAAGCTCTTTTTCCCCCTCTTTAGGGGGCCTGATCCATGCCCAACATCACTCATGATTCCATTTTCTCTTGTATTTTACCTGCCAGTCAAATCTTGGACCATCAGGAATTTAATTCTGGAAGTTCTAGTCCTAACATCACTTGTCCAGTTTCTTAGCTTTCCAAAAACTCTTTTGTTTCTATCATCCTATTTGATCTTGCAACAACTCTCTTTTCCTACAATTGACAGATACAGAAACTGGGATTTGGGCAGAGTGTATCTAAATCTCAGTAGCCAATAGATGGCAGAACCTAGATCAAAGCCTGTGTTCTCTGACACCACTACTTCTAAAATCTTCAAAACCCACATTTATCTCACCTTTAACTGGAACATAATCAACAAAAGAAAACAGCAAACAAAATACAACCAGAGACATTGAAATTAAGAACAATCTAACAATGGCCAGAGGGGAAGGGGGAGGGAACAGTGCAGGGAAGGGTTTCCAGGAAACACTATAAAGGACATATGGACATAACCAAGGGAGAGGGTGGGAGCAAGAGAGGGAGGTGGGATTGGCTGTGGTGGAGGGGGGAGTGGTGGGGGGGAAATGCAGACAACTATAAATGAACAACAATAAAGTAATTAAAAAAAAACCCAAACCCACATTTTTATGTTCTGTCCATATGCTTAGGGTACTTCTTTTTCATGTGTAAAATTCAACTATTGCAATGAATATAGCTCATCATATAAGGGTGAAGAGGTGTGAGAATTCACCCTGCTTCTCAAAGTGCTGACTTAGGCTCTTAGACATTACAAGCAGGGAGAAACCTGAAAATCACCTTGTCCAACCCTGTCCATTATTCAGATGAGTCAAAAAGCGTCTACAAGAGTGTACCTAGCTCAATGTCACATATCAAGCTTGACCACTACCAGCAGAACTTTGGGAAAGTGAGGAAAAAGGTAAATAAACTTCTAGGACCTGTGCTAATTCAGTCAGCCCACATGCCCACTTCCTCCCACTGGCATATTTGGTCAATGGCAGACACACAATGTGCTCTGCTGGATGTGAAGTGATTCTGCTGTCACTCCTGGTAAAGCGTTACCTTTCCAGGAAAGTAGATTAGCAACACTCCTACAGTTCCCTTGTGTTTGTCCTCCTGATGTTTCATGATGGTTGACTGGGTCCAGGGGGCTACCAAGGGTGAGAGGAGCTTCTGGTTCACAGGTGCTGCCCAATCTACCTCTCCAGCTTCATGGCTTAGGGACTCTGTACCTGTGAAAGTATCTTGTCTCATGGCTGCTGGTCTCTTACACTTCTTACTGCTTTTCCATAACTCAGAGCTTCTATGCCCTCTCTTGCTTCTCACTGTGGGCTTTGTGTGCACTGGGGGCAGATCCCACCCAGCCTGTACCTGGACTCTCCTGTGTTCTATACATCTTTTCCATGCTCCCTGAGGCCTCTTCATCTGTAGAAAGAACCTAACAAAAGCTGTCTTGCAGCATTGTAGAGTATGGTTGAAATCACACTACCACAGCACCTGGCCCTCAATAATGGCAGGTATTTATGATTTGCAAAGAGGTTGCCTATACCAGACTGAAGACACCTAGATGTTAAGAATAAGGTCATTCATTTCTGTATCCCCAGTGCCTAGGGCGTTAACTGCTTACTAACAAATGTGTACAGAACACAATGGAAGAGGACCAGCCTAGCTAACAGTCTATGCACATATGCTGCTCACAGTCTCACTCTTTCCCAAAACTTTGTTAGAATGATATGAACACAATCAAAGCCATAGCTGCCTGTCTCCTTTTGGTCACAGGACTCAGCACTGCCATCAGAGGAAATAGTGACCTTCATGTAAGCTTTCCTTAAACTTTCATTAGGACAAAGCAAAAGAAAAAAGAAGAAAGAAAAAAGAAAGAAAGAAAGAAACAAAGAAAGAAAGAAGGAAAGAAAGAAGAAAGAAAGAAAGAAAGAAAGAAAGAAAGAAAGAAAGAAGAAAGAAAGAAAAGAAAGAAACTAAGTGTCTTTATTAAAAGACATTCTAAAATGTCGAAAATTGATTTACTAGAAAATGGTTACAATTGCCGTTTCACAGAGGGGAGCTTTGCTCAAGGGCCTGGTTCCCTGGAGCATGGCAGCGCCAGGCTGTACCAGTCACACTGCTGAAAAAGAGCTGCCTCCTGATGTGCAGAAAGTGGAGCGTGGTTACATACAGATGAGACTTTTCACTCAATTTAGAGATCAGGTATGCTGAGACATTTCTGCTTACCAGAAAAATCTATCCAAGGGCCACTTTTAAGGGGTAGGGAGGCAGTAACCCTGAACCCACACAACCAAAACTTTGCCAAAGCCCCATAGGCCTGCCCTGGGTCATGCTTCTGCTTGGGAATGAGAGTGGTAGACCACCAGTGGAGTGGGCACCAAGTTCATGTGCTCTCCTTTGCATTAACAGGAGTGTTGGTTTAGTCACTGGAAATAAAAGACAGTAAGCTTTAGCACTTGCTGTAGCTACTAAACATTTCTCAATTCATTCTAAATTTCAAATGTGATATTTACAGTCCAAGTCCAACACCCACTTTTACAAACTCTTTGCCATCCTCTCCTTGTTACATTCTCTGGTGTGCTCTCTGGCCCCCTTGAATGCTGTACTTCATTTATGTCTTTGGGTGCATATCATCATTTTCTCCTTTGCATCATTATTTTGTATTCAGATCTCCTGTGTTTTCCATTAGATTGCGGGCTTCCCAAGGTCAGAATAATAGGTCTCTTAATTCCACCTTAGCACACTGCATGGTTCCTTGGCTGTGGGATGGATTGTAACTATTCCTTTAATGAACAAAGAAAAAAGTGAAGTAAAGTATATCTTGAGACTTCCAGAGCTACAAAAATGTTTAAAATAGTGAAAGGAAGGTCTCATATAATTGTTTAAACATAAAATTTGCAGGGTCGAGGAAGGACAGAGAGGACATAAGAGTAAATATATGACAGAATGAAACTGGACTTTGGACAAAATATATGACAGAATGATACACAATAGAGTATACAGATGTTGTATTTTAAACTTGTATGCCTGAAATTTATATGTTATTAACCAATGTTATCCCAATAAACTTAATATAAAAATAAAATAAAATTTACAAAGTGATTTGGAAAACTGAGATAATTTTTTGAAGGGTCAGGAAGTACATTTTAAAAATATGTCTGGCTATTTGTGAACCCATCAAGCAAGGAAATGAACCCTATTTTAAAATTAATTCTAATTCCCACTGCCTGCCTCGTTTTTAGCATAATTTTTTTCTCATTTTTTAAGATGGAAATATCTTTACTGCTTTTGTTTACCAAAAAGTGACATATACTTAATGTAAATTTAAACAATGTTAAAACAAAAAGGATATAGTGGAAGGTCCATCTCCTAAGAGGTTATTTTCTGATATTTTTTATAGTTCTAATGCAGTATTGATGTAGTCCTGTCTGGTGGGACCGCATGTTCTTGTGGATGCTTGTCCTATGTCTCCAGACAAGTAACGAACAAATTCACACGGACTAAAGGAATCCCATGGAGAAAAAGGGATGTCGAGCCACTCTCATAAGTGAGAAAGAGAATGGTAGCTTGGCCACTCTCTCAGTAAGAGAGAGGACGGGCCTGGTCGCTCTCCCACAGAGAGAGAGAGGGCCCCAACTCCTCACCTGGACAGGCTTTTATTGACACTCCAGGTACAAAACATCCAGGATGGTCTTCATTTACTATGCATAGGTTCACTTTAGGTGGTTACCTATTATAGATAACAAGGGAGGAATGTTGCTAATCACTTCAAAGATAAAATACAGAGAGGAAAGGCAGCTTAGCTGGTTACATATATACTTTGGAAGCCTAGCCCAAATCAAAGTAAACTTCTGCTGTCTCCATCCCAGGTGAGGGAGTTTTTAGCAAGAGAAAGTTTCAAAGCAGCCCAGGAAAAATGCATGCCTGATTCCCCACGGAAGATCCATCTGTGGATTGTTTCTTGCACGCCATATGTATCAAAGCTGAGCCACAGTCCACATTTCACACGGATAGGTTCCCTATACAGTATGAATGCTATATTTATACTAATGTATACATTTATCTGTAATCTGCCTTTATAAACTATCAGTAGGTTGCGACCTCATTTGCATAGATAGACACAGCTCTTCCTTGTTCTGTAGCAGCAGCCTTTACTACTTCTTATAGTTGGAACTTCAGGCAGGTTTCAAAATTTGCTGTTATAAACTATGCTGCAGTGAAATCCTTGCCCATACATCTTCAATGCATGTGTGTATTTCTCGTTACTCTTAGAAATGGAATTTATAGTCCGGGGTATGAACATTTCATGTTTTGATAGATACTACCAAATTTCCCTCCAAAAAGTTTTTTCTGACATATCCCCAATAGGAATTATGAAAACCTGTTGTGCTTGACTACCTTTTAAGTCTTTCCTGGGCTCTGGCTGGTGTAGCTCAGTGGATTGAGTGTAGGCCTGCAAACCAAAGGGTCGCTGGTTTGGTTCCTAGTCGAGGGCATATGCCTGGGTTGTGGGCCAGGTCCCCAGTAGGGGATGAACGAGAGACAACCACACACTGTTGTTTCTTTCCCTTCTTTCTCCTTCCCTTCCCCTATCTCTAAAAATAAATAAATAAAATCTTTAAAAAAGAAAGTCTTTCCTGGACATATGTTGGAAGACTTGTAGCCAACATGATTTTAAAAGGATACTTCAGAGGTACTAAATACCCCACACATTTCCAGGTAATTTTATCTAGGATACATGGTCTTTGACCTTTACAATAGTCCATGATATAAAAGGGGAGATCTTCTTAATCCTGTTTTAGAATCCCAGCCCAAAGACTGGTCCAGTTTGCACTGGAAGTGAATGGCAATGCCAGGGCAGAACCCTGGACTCTGTTTCTCTCTTTCCACAGCTGGAAGGCCCAGTTGTGAGAGGCAAAGAGAGCATGTGCCTGTGCTGACAAGCCCCAGAGGTTGTGGCAGACCTGAATTTATGCCAAAGTGCAAAGAGTGACCTGGTTTAGGGTGTTAAATTTCTTTAGCAGAAGTAAGACCTCCCTTCTGACCAAACTGCCTTGGGAAGGAGATAGGTGACCCAGCGTGTTGGTGTCAGGCTTATGTGGAAGCCCTAGTTGGGGGGTGGTGGGAGGTGGGAGCTCAGGCTCAGTAATATGCACTGCCACTGCACGGACTCTCTCTCCACTTCATTCTCAGGAAAGTCCAATTTAGAGACAGACCCAGGAGAGACTTCCCTTCAAGATGGCAGCATAGGTAAACATGTTTGCCTCCTTGCACAACCATATCAAAATTACAACTAAAATATATAAAAATCATCACTCAGAACCAGCAAATATCAAGTTGAATGGAAGTCTGACAACTATGAAATTAAAGAAGCCACATCCATCCAGACTGGTAGGAGGGATGAAGACATGGAAATAGGCTGGTCCCACATCACATGTGGTGGACAAAAATTTGGGAGGTATATCTCAAAAGTGAGGAATCCCAACACCATACCAGGCCCCTGAGCCCAGGGTTCCAGTGCCAGGAAGACAAGCCCCCATAAATTCTGGCTGCAAAAACCAGTGGGGATTGAGTCAGTGGAAGAAACTCCTGGAGTCCCAAGCAGTTCCTCTTAAAGACCCCACACGTGGACTTAATCAGACTCACTCCCTCTGAGCTCCAGCACCGGGGTAGAAGCTTGAAAAGTACCAGTGGCATACAGGGAGAAGGTGAAGTGTCTGGCATCAAGGCAAGAGCTGGGGGATAGCCTTCCCCCAGAGAGAAAGGTGGGCCATTGTCCATTTTCTGAACCTCTCACCTCCCCCTCAAAGAGACACAGAGCCTGAAGGCTTGTGCTATATCTGAGACTCCATCAACCTGGCTAATACTGTTTGCCCTGTCCTGGAGATCCCCAGAGACTCCATCCCACCCAACTTATGGTTCCACCCAAGCTACTTTTCCATGTGAATGATTGGTCTTGGCTCATGCTTCACAACTTTCTAAATCCTCTCAAACAAAAAACAGCCAACCTCAGTAAGCCCCCAGCCCCTATACCTTTTGCTAGGGGGCTCCAGGCTGGGAACTAGCAGTAGCCAGCCTAGATTCACAGGATGGCTTTGCCTGGGAATGTCCAAGCCCAGCGCATGTAGCAGCCATCTGAGATTGCTTTAGAACTTAGGCAGGATAGCCCCAGGCAAAACACAGGTGGGAATTGACCTGGGCCTGCACCACAAGGGAAACCCCAGGGCCAACACACCCAGTGGACAACTACAGACCACTTCGGAGCTCCACAACCCTGCCCCTGCACAGCTGATCCCTGATGGAAGCCGGAGGTTTGTGGTCAGTGATCACACCCACTCTTACAACTGACTGGCGTGGGTAAATCTCTCCCATTGACCTGTCAACAGTAATCAAGTTTCAACTAGAAGAGGAAAGTATACTCAGCCCACACAGTGTGCCTCAAGTACCCAGCTTGGGTGATAAGAGAGGCCATGCAACCAAACCCTACAGGGTAACTAATACATTGGGCCACACTACCAATACATGGACTCAAAGCAGCTCTATATAATACATAGAAACAAACAGAAATGAGTACAAATAAACATGGCCCAAATGAAAGGACAGATCAAAACTCCAGAAAAAGAACTTTACAAAATAGAGATAAGAAATCTATCAGATACAGAGCTCAAAACACTGGTTATAAGCATGCTTGAGAAACTTAGTGAGGACCTCAACAGCATAAAAAAGATTCAGTAAGAAACAAAAGATACACTAATTGAAATAAAGAACAAGTTACAGGGAAACAACAGTGGAGTGGATGAAGCTGAAAATCAAATCAATGATTTGGAACATAAGAAAGCAAAAAACAACCGACCAGAACAAGATGAAAAAAGTATACAAAAAAATGAGGACAGTATAAGCAGCCTCTGAGACAACTTCAAGCCTACCAACACTTGCATCATAGGGGTGTGAGAAGGAGAAAAGAAAGAGCAAGAATTTGGAAACCTATTTGAAAAAATAATGATGGAAAACTTCCCTAATTTGGTGAAGGTAATAGACATAAAAGTTCAGGAAGCACAGAAAGTCCCAAGCAAGATGGATGCAAAAAGGCCCACTCCAAGACACATCATAATTAAAATGCTAAAGGTTAAAGATAAAGAGAGAACTTAAAAGCAGCAAGAGCAAGAGAAAAGCAGTTAATTACTTACAAGGGAACCCTTATAAGACTTTCAGCTGATTTCTCAAAAGAAACTTTGCAGGCTAGAAGGGATTGGCAAAAAATATTCAAAGTCATGAAAAGCAGGGACCTACAGCCAAGATTGCTCTATCCAGCAGAGCTATCATTTCAAATTGAGGGGCATATATAAAGAGCTTCCCAGAGAAGAAAAAGCTAAAGGAGTTCACCATCACCAAACCATTATTATATGAAATGTTAAAGGGAATTATTTAAGAAAAAGAAGATCAAAACTATGACAAAAAAATGACAACAAATACATATCTATCATTAATTGAATCTAAAAACAAACTAAGCAAACAAGAACAGAACAAGAGACAGAATCATGGATACAGAGAATATTTTGATGGTTTCCAGGTGAGAGGGTATTGTAGGGGAATGAGTGAAGAGGTCAGGGGTCTAAGAAGTACAAATAGGCAGTTATAGAATAGCCATGGGTATGTAAAATACAGGAGAGGAAACAGAGTACCCAAAGAACCTGTACATGACCCATGGACATAAACAATAGTGTGGGGATTGCCTGAGGGAGAGGGGGATGCTGGGTGGAACAAGGCAAAAGGGAAAAAAATGGGACAACTATAAGAGCAAAATCAATAAAATATAATAAAAAAAAATAGAGACTGACCCAGGAGTTTTCATTGCTTTCTTGCTGGGGTCCTCTGAAATTTAGTGCCATGAATTCATTTGCAAACTACCTTACTGCTTCCTTTACAAGATTTTAATGTTTTTTTAATGTAGATAACTGATCCTTGACAAAGAAAGTAAGTAGAGTGATTAGTGGAATTGTTAAATTGAAAATTTCAGGGGCTGTTGGTGGAAGGGATGATTTGAGAGTCCAAGGCTACCTTACTTCTATATAGTAGCTGAAGTAGGAAAGTTGCCTTTTATTGAGGTCTGAATTGGAAGTTCCATATCCTAACATAAGCCAGTAGAGCAGTCAAGGTAGAATACTTGCTGCATGGATATATGGACTAAACTATATTGTCCCATTCTGTAGCCTGCAGCCACATGAAGCTATTTATTGAGCACTCAGAATGTGCCCAATATGCCTGAAGAACTGAATTTTATTTTATTTTGTTTTTTTATAATGCTTAGCTTTATTGTTTCAAGGCTCTTTTAAAAAAAACTGTTGTTCAAGTACAGTTTTCTGGCTTTCCCCCCACCCCTCCCCTCAGCCCCAACCCTCCCCACCTCCTTCCCCTGTTTTCACCCCCCTTGTTATTATCCATGTGTCCTTTATAGTTCTTCCTATAAACCCTTCATCCTTTTCCCCCATTATCTCCTCCCCTCTCCCCTCTGGTC
>VMDR010037871.1:0-10124 GCA_007922815.1 Macrotus californicus | reverse complement strand
AACAAACAAAATAGAAACAGAGTCATAGATATAGAGAAGAGACTGACAGCTGTCAGAGGGGTGGGGGGTGGGGGCTAGGTGAAAAAGGTGAAGGGATTAAGAAAAAAAAAAAAAACACCTTAAAGACACAGACAGAAGTATGGTGATTACCACAGGGAAAGAGGGGTGGGGACAGGTAGAAGAGGGTAAACGGGGATAAATGGTGACAGGAAACTTGACTTGGGGTGGTAAACACACAATACAATATACAGATGATGTATTATAGAATTGTACACCTGAAACCTATATAATTTTATTAATCAAAGTCACCCTGATAAATTCAATAAAATTTTTTAAAAAGATTGTATTGCCTGCATTTGCCCAAATACCAAACAATATTATTAAAGAAAACACATGACAGTATAAGTTTCTAAACTGAAAAAATAGTAAAATTATTTCTACAGCTTCTATAAAATGGGCCTATTGTTTCTTTGATTACACTGGGGACACTAATGATGTATAAAATGTACACAGAGTACATGAAAATGTAACTCCAATGTAGTATAAATGTGCACTAAAACTAATATAGTGGTGATAATAAGCATTAAGCATTTAACTAACAACAATTTTGCTTTTTTCTCAGAATAGAAAAGCTTTTTGGTAGCACTGTAGAAGGCTTGGAATTCTTTAAAACATCTGTCTTGGGAAATTTGAACTAATTTTTCTTTTATTTCCCTCTCGTAAAAATTCTCATTAGCAAGCAAATGCATTCAAAATCATTCCATTGATCTTAAAACTGTATTTTATAAAACTATCTTCAAGCTTTCCCTTTTTATCCTGTGGACTGGAAGTGCTGTGATAAGGTGTCTGAATGGCACTGGGAAATTAGGGATAGCCAAGCTTGGAGAGGGACGGCTAGTCTGTCTTTCTAGTAGCACAGTAAATGCATGGGGGAAGGGTTGGGCTTCATCCTTTCTGTTTTCTGACCCTGTTTCCAAGGTCATATTGTAAAAAGTGAAGACTTCCTGGAACTTATTTAAAACTAACAGAAGTTAAAGAGTGGTTGAAATGCTGGTTTCATGACAAGTCACAGTTTGGCATTCTTCCTCTCCAAAAATCAAATAATTCCTGCAATGCAAAACACCCACGCCAAATTCCGTCACACCTCATCCTTACATTCCTCCAGCACCTTCTGGTCATCTTAGTTCCATGTCATGCTGAGGCCATGAATTCTCAGTCACAAGTACAGGCAGGGGACTCATTCAGTTTACCTGATGCAACCCTGCTGAGATTTTCTTCCATGGATATTTAATCAAGTCATAGGAGAATTTAACTACCTCTATTTCCTCATTTCCTACCCACTTACCAATTTTCGTATCACCTTACCTAATCCTGGAAAGTAATTTGATCCTTATAATGATTACAGCATATTGAGCTCTTACTATGTGGTAGGAACCATGCTTAGTATATTATGTATATTATTGTATCTAATCACCATAAGAGCTAGTTGTACTTTGCAGTAAGGAAACTAAGGCTCAGCACAGTTCATTTACCTGCCCAAGATCACACAGCTAGTAAGTGGTAAGGCTGAGATTCTAACTCTTCTATCTGGCTTAGAGCCCATGCTCATAACCATGGTGAAATACGATTTCCTACTTGGCCACTGTCCTACTCCAGGTATCTTAGTGTTCTCATGAGGCACCTCTGGCTTCTGAGGTGTCCTATGGCAACTCATGCATGGGACCTTGCCTAATATTCTTCTCAACATTTAAACTTAACATTCACTCATTTAACACGTTTATTGAATGCCTCTTGTGCAAGAAAGGCCACTTGGAAACCAGAGCTCTCCTGAGGAAAAACAAAGCCTTCTTAGAAATAACATTCTAATGCTATTGCTATGGAAGAAACTTAAAAAGCCCTGTGCCGCCTTCTTCTATTCTTGGATGGCTTTGGGTCTCTATTTGCTTCAGAAATTCTTTATCCTCATTTAGACTCGCTGAGGGAGTGGCTCATTCCAGCACAGCCCAGCCTCATTCTGCCCATAGCAGCCTTCCCTCTTGGCTCCATGCCCCACAAGGCGTACACCAAGAGTGGACAGCTGTGGGGCCCACTCTGCACAGGGACATGGGGATATGTCCCCAGGAAGGACACGTTCTCATCCTCTAAAAAGCCTAATGGCTGCATTCTTGCTTTAGTCACTTTTTTTAAAGCTCAACTGAATGACTAACACATTCTGTGTCCTGAAATTGGGAGTGGTTTCGAAAAGTGACCTCAACTATTAGATTCCAAAGATCTAAGCTTCCATGCCCATTTGCAGTTATATGTAGCAAAGAAGTCTTTCCCTCTTTTTGCTTTTTCTTCCTTCTAGGTGCAAACACGATGTATCCTATTTGCATTCCGAGTGGCTCAGATTTCAAGTACCATTCATTAGGGATGAGCCATTCGTTCAGTTGATCCCTAAATGCATACGTAAGTGCTGTCTACATATTCAGGTAATGAGTGGGAAGAAGGCAAGAGATGTCAAATTCACAGCTTATTTTTCTTCGTTCTCTCTAATCAGACTCTTCTATCCTCTCCTCAAACACCTGTTTTTCTTTGTTTTCCAGTTGCCAATAGTTACTACCCCAGAATCTGGAGGTAACCTCTAAATGCTCCTGGGCTGAGAGTACTTTTAATACCTAGTCAACAATAAAAGGACCTATCACCAAGTTGTAGGGGAATCATGGACATAGGACATGGACAAATATATTTCTGGTCACCACGTGGAGAGGACACTCTATTCATCTATGGACAGGTGGGGAGGCTACTGACGAGATTGTTTTCCCAAAATGGTTCTTTCACAATCACATAAGGATGGCTATAACTTCCATCATTCATTATTTTTCTTTTTTTTAAGCCAGCTTTTCCCATGCTGATGTTCAAGAAAATGTTAATACCGTGAGAAGTGCTCAATGCTCACGTAAATTTGAGAAGTGTTGGGGTTAAACTAGGCTGAGCATTGAGTAGTTTTTTTTAGCTGCAGACTATCCAGAGCCTTTACCATGTGAATATACATTATAACTTCTCAGAGGGGCTCCTCCTGTGTGGCATTTTCAAGTTATTTGGCAATGGGACCTCTGTTTTTCATAGTAAGCCTAATAATAGCTGCTAGGAAAAAAGTTCCAACAATCATATGTAGTGAACACTGAAGGTCTTTGTCAAAATCTTTGAAGGTTCTTGTCAAAAAAACATGTATTATCCAGAAGAAGTAATGCAGTTGACACCATTATCCAAGAATAAGTTGGCTGAAATGAACTTACCAGTTACTTGGCAAGGCCAGATAGCTTCCTCTGTCTTGACTTTGAATCCCTGTTCTGTCACTGCTGTGTGACTGGGGATACCTGTTTCTGTAATTTATAGTCCCCACCTTTCAGGGTTATGGTGGGCATCAAAGGTCATTGTAAGGCTCCAGCAACAGCCATCTTCCCAGGCCCCTGGCCCCAGAGCAAAACATTGTAGGAAGCGTTGTCTCTTTCAGACATTCTCTGGCTTAAAAGGAGGAAAGAGTTTTCTTCCGAATTGAACTTAATCCTGACCTAAATCTTCTCATAGCCTTTCGCCTCTGAAAAATGTGAAATCAAAATTTAATCAAACATGACTGCTAAATATCGGGCAGGGGATGAATGGAATGGCAGAGAATTAAAAGAAAAAATGCTGAAGAACATTTAGTATTAAAATTTCCTGGGCAATTTAAAAGAGGTGTTTGATGCAGAACTCTCACAGGAGTGGCCTTGCGAGGGTAGAATCGTTGTAGCACGGCTGTGGATGTTGTAGAAATCTTTTCCGTCGGCAGTAACGCAGACTGTCACAGATGCCCCGCCCTCCCTCCATCTTCCCAGCTCTGTAGACACAAAAGCAGGTAATTCAGGAGTGGGGTGGAACAGACTCTCAATGGACCTCTGGACATACTTTCAAAAATAAGATCTTTAAGATTGTATTAGTTTTAGGTACACAACATAATGATTTGATATTTTCATATATTGCAAAGTAATCATCATAACAAGTTTAGTTAACATCCATCACCATACATAGTTCCAATTTTTTCTTGGGATGAGAACTTTTAAGATTTACTCTTAGCAACTTTCAACTATGCAATACAGTGTCATTAACTATAGTCACCATGCTGTACATTCCATCACCATGATTTGCTTATTTTATAACTGGAACTTTGTACCTTTTGATTCCCTTTATCTATTTCACTTACCCATGACCCACCCCCACCTCTGGCAACCACCAATTTGTTCTTTGTACCATGAGGTTACTTTCCCCCCTAGATTTCACCCGTAAGTGAGATAATACAGTAAGACTTTATTCTTTAGAGCAGTTTTAAGTTTACAGAAAAATTGCTGAGAAAGTTCAAAGGGTTCCCACATACCCTCCCCTCCCCTTGCATAGTTTCTCCTGTGATTAACATGTTGCATTAGTGTGGTATTTTTATTTTAATCAATGGATGAATATTGGTATGTTATTATTACACGAAGTCTATAGTTTACATTAGGGTTCACTCTTTGGTTGTACAGTTCTGACAGATATATGATGTTGTGTGTCCACCATCATGATATCAAAGAGATGGTTTCACCTAAAACACCCTGTTCTTCACCTAGTCACCCCAGACTTCCTGGCAATCGCTGACTTTGTCCTGTCTCTATAATTTTGCCTTTACCACAATGTCATATAGTTGGCCAGATTTATTTTAATCTTCATGACAACCCTGCAGCTAGGTAAAGGGGATATATTTAGCAAGGTGAAGTGACGTATTTGAGGTCCCACAAGTGAGAGTGCCAAAGCCAGGACTAGAACGAGCCAACAGCAGGGATAGCAGCTGATGGGTTCATTTCAAAGGACACTTCCAGGAGGCCTGTCAGCCAGGGACTTTCATTTCTAAGGGTGGGTAGAAGGAGGAAGGTTGTACATCTTCAAAGGAGACTGAATGTCTGATTGATTAGATGAGACTCAGAGGTGACTTCAGAGACAATGGGCCTAGTGCCCCATAATTAAGAAGGAAGGCCAGTCCCTGTGTCTGACTCAGAGGCTTACTGAGTCATCCTGTTTGTCCTCGAAGCTGCTATTTATGGGCTTCCCAGTTGCTGATATTTGTTGGTTAAATGTTCACACAACCAGTCTTGCCTCAGGCAGTGTCATGAATGGGATGTTGTGAATAAATAGGGTGACAGGTGTTACGGGGGAGTCATTTTAAAGAATCTCTAGTAGCTGATTCTTTTTTAAAGCTCTTTATGCTTAAACTATAAGTATTCTGAAAGAAAATAAAAGCCAAGACTCTTTCTGTAGGAAGCTGCCGAATGCTAAGACTTTCTGAGGGTGTTGGCTTGGGCAGAGGTGTAGGTCAGCATTATTGAAATTGCTGATGAGAATAGCTCAGGAAGTGAGGGGATGAGGTGATAAGGGAAAGACTGAAATGTAGTCACTGAGGCAAGGGAGGTGTGTTTATGACCAGAAAGAGACAAAAACAAAGCCCTTATATATTAGTCTGACTCCTGGTAGTAGACAGATTTCTTATACACGTGGAATGATAGAAGAAAGATCAATGAAGGGACTTTTTACAAAGGTGTAGGCAGGGTTAAGGAAAACACCTTGGAGCTAGCAACAGTAGGAACTCATTACCATCCCCAGACCTGTGAGGTGAGGAGAGAGGCAGCTGCTAGAACCCAGAGAGAACTGTAGGTTAGCAGAAGGCTGCCTGACTCCTCTCGTTCCTGATAGGGGAAAGCAGGTCCACAGCAAGGGAACTGGGGGATGAATAACCCACACTCTCTTTTCTCTTGTCCTCTTACCTCCTGCTGATGACTCCCATTGGCCAAACCCCCACATAAAACAGAGACTGAGGGAACCCTATGCAATCCATGAAGGTCAATGTCCCGGACCACTGAGCGGGACAGACAAGGGCGGAGAGCAGATCTGGAGGGCTGTATACCAAACACCTTGAACTGCGGAGAAGAGGCCTGTGTTAATGTTCAAGGGTTAGATAGTGCCAGAAGATTTTGTTGAAATCAATTTTCTTTGGTTTATATTGACATTAACAATATTCATAATTAAACATTAAAATATTAATGCAATTATATTGAGCATGCAGTTTAAACATCCCTTGGTGCGTGAAAATTCTGAAGTGCTTTTATAGGAGGACGTGTCTGTCCCCAGATCTCCACTGACAATCACTCTAAGAAACAAGACAAGGAGAACTTGGGTTAAAGTTGAGTGTTATGGAGACTTTAGTTAAAACCTTAATTAAAAAGCCATGGAAAGGTTGAGATAATAGAGAGCCTCAGGTGGCACCTAGATTTCATATTTTAATATTTACCCACTTTGCACCTAGATTCAGCTTAAATTTATCTATTAATTTACTCAACAAACATGCACTGTGTTCCTGCTTTCTGACTACAGAAGGGCCTATAATAGCCCTACTTGCTGTGGTTCAATGGATTGAGCCCCGGCCTGCGAACTGAACAAAGAAGCCTATAATAATCTTTTTCTTACTGAAGCCCAGTACTTCCCTGGGCCCTCAGCAACCATGGGCAGAACCGATGATAAGTGGTGAGAAAAAGCCCCTCTGAGGAGAAGATATTTGAGCAGACACCTAAAAGAATGGGATGAAGCCAGTCATGAAGACCTGGGGGAAGAGCAGAGGGAACATCAAGCTCAGAGCCTGAGGTTTGCTGGAAGAACAGCACGGGTGGAAGGCCAGTGGTATGGGGGAGCTGATTGGAGGAGCGGTTGGGGCCTGGGCACACAAGGCCCTGTAGGCCACGGTAAGAAAGTTGGATTTTATTCTGAGGGTGATAGGTAGTAATTAGAAGGCACTGAGCAGGTGAGCAAGGTGACTGAATCTATTTTTTTTAAAGACCACTCTAGGTCCTATGTGGAGAATTGATTCCAGGGACGTGGAAGCAAGGGAACTTGTTAGGAGGCTATTACAGTAAGCTAGCCCAGGGACGGCTGTGGTCAGTAGAGGTGGTGAAGAGTGGTTGGCATGGACACATTTTGTGTGGATCTTCACACTCTCCTTTACAATCAGGATGATTTTGTTTTTAAACAAGGACATTCTTTTGTGGAAGAAGTTCAGGGAAATTATACCAGTTAGAAATAGTTCAATTACCATTGTCTAACTTATCTTGTCTCAAATTCACTAAGGAAAATTGTTAAAAGGACAGATTTTCGAATCTCATACACCCAGAGATTCTGTTTCAATCCAGCCTAGATATCTGCATTTTGTGACACAGAATCTGACAATTACCAGTTAAGTATTTAGCAGCATCCCCTAGTTGTATCTATCTGAAATTGTGGATGTAACTAAGTATTTTGGTCAACAATGGACTATATATAGGACAGTGGTTCAGTAAGATAATAATGAAGATGAGAAGTTTCTGTCACTTAATGACATTGTAGCCGCAATAACATTGTAGCACAGCGCATTACTGCCATGTTTGTAGTGGTGCTGGTGTAAAACCCAGTGCACTGCCACTTGTGTGAAAACACAGCACACACATAATGTCTGATAATGATGATGAGTGACTATGTTACTGATTTCTATATTCACTATACTATGCTTTTTATCACTAATGTTGAGTATACTCTCATACTTATTAAAAGTTTATCGTAAAACAGCATGACATGTTAGGTTGACAGCAGCCTCATACATCTCATGTTTACTGTGTCTCTTGATTGCAGATTTTTTTTCTCTGCTTAATCTCATGTTTTGTTCATCATGGCCTTTGTTTTTAATTTTTCTTTTTTAATTGCATTTTTCCTTTATCATTTATCCCTGTTATACCCACCCCACCATAATCACCGTACTGCTGTTGCTCAGATCCACGAGTCCTTTTTCCTGTTCCTCGATCCCTTCACCCCCTAACAACCCTCCCCTGCCCTCATGGCTGTCAACCTGCTCTCTGTCTATGAATCTTCTCTATTTGCCTGTTAATTCAGTTTGCTCATTAGATTCCATATATGAGTGAAATGATATAACATTTGTCTTTCTCTGACTGGCTTATTTCACTTAGCAAAATGTTCTCCAGGTCTATCCATGCTGTTGCAAACAGTAAAATTTTCTTCTTTTTTGCAGCCAAGTAGTATTCCATTGTGTAAATGTCCCATAGTTGTTTTATCCACTCATCTACTGATGGACACTTGGGCTGCTTTCATATCATGATGATTGTAAATAACACTGCAATGAACATAGGGGTGTTTATGTTCTTTTGAATTAGTGTTTTGGGTTTCTTCAGATATATTCCCAGAAATGGGATTTCTGGGTCAAAAGGTGTACCCATTTTTAATTTTTTGAGGCATTTCCATACTGCTTTCCATGGTGGCTGCACCAATCTGCATTCTCACAACAGTGCAAAAGGTTTCCTCTTTCTCCACACCCTTGCCAGTACTTGTTTGTTGATTTATTGATGATAGCAATTATGATCTATGTGAGATGATAGCTCATTGTAGTTTCAATTTTTCATCTCTCTGATGATTAGTTGTTGTGGTCCCGTCCAGCAGGACCGCGTGTCGTAGAATGCTTGTCCTATATCCCCGGACAAGTGACGAACAAATTCACGTGGACTAAAGGAATCCAGTGGAGAAAAGGGATAGCTTGGCCACTCTCTCAGAGAGAGAGAGCCAGCCTGGCCACTCTCTCCATGAGAGAGAGGGAGTAGGTGGCTGCTCTCCCGCAGACTGGGAGGGCTCTTACCCCTTGTGTGGACAGGCTTTTATTGACACTCCAGGATGATTCTCATTAACTATGCACAGGTTCACTTTGGGTGGATACTTTTTACAGATAGCAGAGGAAAGAATGTTGCTGGTTGCTTCAAAGAGAAAGGTCATTTACAAATGTAAAGGAGAGAAGGCTGGGCTGTTTACATTCCTGCTTGGGAAGTCTAGCGCAAGTCACCGTAAACTTCTGCTGTCTCTATCCCAGGTGAGGGAGTTTTTGCAAGAGTAAGTTTAAAAGCAGCCTAGGTACAATGCATGCCTGATTCCCCACGGGAAACCTATCCACGGATGTTCCCTGCACGCCACACGCATCTGTCTGCGTTCAGAACCAGAGCTGAGCTACAGGTCACATCGCACACAAATAGGTTCCCTACAATTCCCCCTTTTTTTTAGTTATGAGGCTACAATTGCCATTGCCAGGTCAAATGGTTCCCTATATTTCTCCTTTTATTTTTAGCTAGGACCACTATAATTAGTGACATTGAGCATCTTTTCATATGTTTATTGACCATTTGTATGTGGTGTTTGGAAAACTGTCTATTCAGGTCCTTAGCCCATTTTTTAATTGGATTGTTTTTTTGGTGTTGAGTTTTGTAAGTGCTTTATAAATTTTGGATATTAACCCCTTATCAGATGTACTGGCAAATATGTTCTCTCATTCTGGGGGTTCTCTTTTTATTTTGTTGATGATTTCTTTTGCTGTGCAGAAACTTTCTTGTTTGATGAAGTCCCATTTGTTAATTTTTTTCTTTTGCTTTCCTCACCTGAGGAGATAGGTCAGATAAAATATTGCTACAAGCAGTGTCTGAGAATTTGCTGCCTATGTTTTCTTCTAGGATTTTTATGGTTTGGGGTCTAACATTTAAATCTTTAATCCATTTTGGATTTGTTTTTGGGTGTGGTGTAAGAAGGTAGTATAGCTTCATTTTTCTTCACATATCTGTCCATTTTTCTCAATACCACTTATTGAATAAACTTTCTTTAGCCCATTGTATATGTACTTGCTTTCTCTGTCAAATATTAATTGACTATAAAGGTCTAGGCTTATTTCCTTGGCTCTGTATTATGTTCCATTGATCTAAGTGTCTGTTTTTATGCCAGTACCATGCCATTTTTATTACTGTGGCTTAATAGTGTAGTTTCATATTAGGAAGCATGGTTCCTCCAACTTGGATAGTCTTTCTCAGGATTGCTGTTGCTATGCTGGACCTTTTGTGGTTCCATATACATTTTTGAAATATTTGTTCTAGTTCTGTGAAATATATCATTGGTATCTTGGTAGGAATTGTGTTGAATCTATAGATTGCTTTGGATAGTATGGACATTTTATGATGTTAATTCTTCCTATCCATGAACATGGTATGTACTTCCATTTATTTGTATCTTGT
>VMDR010037870.1:0-10130 GCA_007922815.1 Macrotus californicus | reverse complement strand
AATTAAAAAAAAAAAAAGTGTTTTAAGTTTTTTCTTTGAGTTGATGAAAACATCTCCTTAGGCTGTCATGGGCTGATTCTAAAATCATAAAAAAAAAAATTCCCAAGTAGAAACTTCAGGGCTGGCAGGAAAGTCAGCTGGCCCATAATTCAGCACATGTGAGTTTAGGAGAATTTATGATTATGTGCTTCAAGAAAAATATATTCTCTAACTTAGATGTTCCATTTAAATTGTTAGGTATGTTTGTGCTTCAGAAAATGACAAATTCTGTCTATAATTGTGTCTCTAAATGGCTCCCTATCTGGAAGGGTATGGATGACAAGAGCAGAAAGAGAAAGCCCCCTCCCCATTCGGAGGGGTCCAGAGCCTAAGGACAGGCTTCGCGCCCACAGGCCAGAGGAAGTGAGCCACATCCCGATGCACGGAAAGAAGCTGATGGCCTCGGCACGCACAGGAAAAGAGGAGCAGAGGCTGGAACAACAACAAACCAAGAACATTAACTATGTGCGAGAGGCAGATGATAACAGGGAGAGCAGGACATATTTTATGATGAAATATTTCAAACATGCAGAAAAGTCCAAAAAAATAGCAGAATAAAAGTATCATATTGAAAATAGGGTATTATGGTAAGACCAAAAAACATATAAATAAAATATAAAAACTAAGGTATTAAAAAAAAGAAGTAGAGAAACACCGTATCTAGGTGGTTGTGGCTGAGCAAAGCAAAGCACAGTATTCGCTTAGAGTGCTTTAACAGCCACGACAGTTGTTTACGTTGTACTTGAGCTAGTTGTGCAACTTGGTGAGTGACAGTTGTTTATAATTTCAGTGACAGTGGGTTTTGTTTTGTTGTTTGTTAGTTAAAATTTAACGTTGAAGTTTTAATACATTTTTTATTAAAAACAAAACAACCACAAAGCAAAAATATTCAAGAAAGTTGAGATTGACTTTCAGGTAAAGAACTAAGATTTAAAAAACAAAATTAAACTGAGTAAATTTTAAAGATCTTAATAGCTTTATGCAAGCATGCGTGAGTTAGGCAACATCTCATCTAGCAAATAGGAAGGACCTCCAAAGCGTTGTACAAAATAAAAAGCTTTCGTAGGTAGGACAAGGAAGTTATACTAGCAAAGAGCTGATTGTGGCAATGTCACCTTTCTTTAGGGGACAGCCGAAACTGTAATTAATTAGTTATTAAGTCTGGGTTTGGTGATATGGGACTTAGCAAAAGTGACTCCATTTGGGGCCTGTTGTCTTGTTTTTAACTTAAGTAAGAATCAGGTGTTTTTCTATAGCTTGCCATTGGTGGTTATATGTGACTGTAATATTTTAGATTTCAATCTTCTGTTTTATTTTAGAGAATAAATTTTTGTTTAAAGAAAAAAATTTTATTTATATATTTAATTTTCAATATATTTTGGAAGTAATTTATAGATTAAACCCAAAACATAGTTGCTATAATTCAAACTTTGCTAAAATATTGCTGAAAAATTATATAACACCTTCATTACACAGAGACCATTATGCTGGTTGTTAATTATGATAAACTTTAAATTATATCTACATATAATTTTATAATGATATAATTTAAAGGTATATTTTCATTATAATAAATCTATATTTGTTTAACTAATATGTCTTTTAAAATATACAGCCCTGGTTGGTGTGGCTCAGTGGATTGAGCACCAGCCTTCGAACCAAAATGTCACAGGTTCGATTCCCAGTCAGGCCACATGCCTGGATTGTGGGCCAGGTCCCCAGTGGGGAGCAGGTGAGAGGCAGCCACACATTGATGTTTCTCCCTTCCCCTCTCTAAAAATAAATAAATAAAATCTTAAAAGATAAAATATGCACATGACATACATTTTGGCTTTAAAGAAGCATGAATTAAAATTATTTAATGACATGCAACTAGTTTGAAAGAGCACAGTTTCTTTTTGATGACATGTGTATACAACCACTGTGTGGATGTTTTTGCCTTGCTTTGAACATTACCATTTTCTCTGAATATTCTGTGTATCTAAGTAACCATGATTGTGGTTCATTTCACTTAATGGTCTTTCATATAAAATTAAAGCTTTGAGAATATTATTATTTGCTTCAGCTAATATCAGTTATATTACTCTTTTATAGGATGGCTGATATTTTCACATAACAGAGATTTTCTCAGTCTCTTGACTTTTTCATTTTATTATGTTGTTCCTTTCACTGAAAAAAGCTCATAATAAGTTCAAGGTGAAGTTTTCCAGCTCAAAGCTGTAAGTCAGTTTTCATGAAAACAACTGGCAACAACCATCTTTGACATCGTCCCTTTATTCACTCAGCTTCATGTTCTGTTGTGTAAATGACTGTACCTGTGTGTTTTTAAAAATCGCTATTTCTAGTGGGCACATTAAAAAATCCTTAGGTAGTCAATGCTTTTCTGCAAATAAATGTAAAGTGGGTTATTGTGCCTTAGATTAAAGGCCAGTGAGGCAGACAAAAGGGACACCATTGCAAATTAAACCATAAAGGTCTGAAGTATTATTAAGAGGTTCACAGATACTATGTTCCAATCAGGCTCAATAAGGGCTGAATTCCTATTATGTTTCTTAAGCCTCCAGAAAAGACATGGGAAGGGACCCAAAGTTAAAGTCGTCAAATAAAAAGCACTTAGGCCAAGAGCACATGAATGTATGACTGGGTAATGGGCCTTTCATCTTTGAAATAAAAACAGTTCAGTTCAATTGCAACTGAAGGTTCCCCCTTTGAGAAAGTTTATTTTAATGAGTTTCCATTTTATGCGTGGGCTGCTCTTTAATCCAGGCTGTTCCATTGAAGTCCTACCCAATGAAGACGCAAGACAGATTGTCCAAGCTTGCGGCTATTGTTAGGGGTTGATGAAGTGTATGGGCCCTTATGGTTGATAACAGAAGTAGATGGTCAAAGCCAATAAATAAAACTTTAACTCTAATTGTTGGGTGCTTTATGCTGAAAAGGTCCCATTAGCATGGATCTCTGGTTTCGAAGGACTTGTGAACCCAAAGGCAGCTTGTAGCTCTGTCACACAGACTAAGTCACTTGGGCAAGCAGCAGTCTGTCCTAGCTAATCAACTTAGTTTGGCTTTTAAAATTATAGACTTCTTTTTTAGAAATAAGCACTGTTAATACCTTCACAGACAATTAATAATATATGGATCTGCTGCATATAGATTTGTCACAAAAGGGGTTTAAGGAGTAGCTTACGCATTGTTTTGTGGGATATTAATAATGTACACTTTAGAATTAACCATTTAGTATATATTAAGTCCTTGGTATTTTAATATGTGGGGGAAGAAGGATATTTTGTGAGCAAAGTTAGCCACAGAATCATCTCAAGTGTTGTCATAAATGTTGTTGTCCATCCAAGTAACATTCATGTACTCTCTCCAAATTTGTACTGCTCTAAATCCACTTAATCCAATGTTGGGGGTGACGGAATAGCAGTTGTATACTCACAATTGTCTTAAAACCTACCAAACCCATTTGTCATAAGTTTAAGTTCCTTACAAACATGCCCCAGTGACCTCAAAATTATACATCACTAACTTAGCACTTTAGAAGCCACTATACCACATGACTATTTAAATCACGATTTTTGCAGCACAGTAGATGGAACCTTGATGACCTTGAAGGACTAACTGCACCATAATTGCCTTGACCCTGGAATATAAGTTAGATCCTTGAGGGAAGTCTACCTCATATTTAACTTTCCAGTTATCTTGAGGAAAATCCACCCCTGATATATTTGAGGTAGAAATACGAAGGGCTGCCACTAGCCCAGCCATTCGCTCATGTGGCTCAAATTTGGCTAGTCTACAGGGAACCTTGCATGCCTGGAATGAATCACTCTGCCCCCAGGAAGCTTTATCAAACTCCGCCACATTCCAAACAACCGCCATTGGCTAACTTCAGACCTAGACGTGAACGTAACGGCTGCATTATGGAAAAACAGAGGCAGGATGCTAGAATGTGGCTTAATGGGTTATTTTCTCCTCTTTATATTTTGTAGTAAAATCTATGTGAATAAAGTGACTAACAAGGATAAAAGTGGGAGAAGGATGAAATGAAAGAAGGTGGGTTAGGAAGCCTAATGAGGGAAGGCAGCATAAAATGTTGTTTGGTAATTTATGTAAATTATCCAGTGGGTGTCCTTTTCTGTCCTTTTTCCTCTTTGAAAAATACAACATATAGTTTATAATCATGTTCAAAGTTAGTGATTTCCCATCTCTTCTTTAATAAGATTATTTACACTTATTTTACAGTCTCAGTATATTTCAGTGGTGTCAGACTTTTAAAAAAATTGTCCAGATTTTTCTCTTTCAGAAAAGACAATCGAAGTATTATGATTCTCGCTCATTTTTTTTTTTCTTGGAAGAGTAGCACAAATCCCAATTTCTACCAAATTTCAAGGTAGACACATTGGAAAGAAACAAAGGTACTTCCAGAATTCCAGCCTGTAATTGATTGGTTGGAGGCCTTGAGGACCATCAAGGTCTCAGGTCTTCTACTGAAGCCCCCTACTCCCTCCTTCCTAGATGTGTGTTTTTAATGATTTGAATTCCCAAACAAGGAGTGTGGGCAGCTTTATTGTATTCTACACCTTTCTACAAGACATCCCTTCTCGGTATCATTAGATCACATGTGTGTTTAAAATATTAAATGTTGAGTTTATCCTGTTGGGTATTTTTAATCTTTAAAAAATCTCATCATTATTGTATGCAGCTATTTGTCCTAGGAGTAAATAGAGTGATGGGGACATCAGTCTTCATACAGTATGTGACACAGAACCAGAAATGGGATGCTGTTATGTCCAGATCTGTCTATCACTGAGGAATGGCCGTAGACTTCCTGATCAGTTCTGACAAGTCACTGACAGTTTGCAGGGGAAGCACATATGTGACAAAGGACAAGCAGAGGTCACATGTGTCAGCAAGAACCCTCTGATTCCGACTACAAGGAGTCAAGTTACTGGCAACTCCCGTATTTGGATGCTCCTGGTTTTCTTTTTAAATATGGCTTCAGAAAATCACAGGTGCTCACTCTTCCAGATACACAGTTTTCTGCTGATTTAGTCAGTGGCTAAATGGCAGGTCACACTGATTTGAATGCTGATATGTTCTTGGCCTTTTTGCCACTTTGTTTATGAATTTACACACATTTTATTAACATAATTGTGGATCCTGAGGGGTGAGGGGTAAATTGATATTACGTAAAGAACCACAATAGAACTGAATTGTTTTCATATCGTGTTTAGCATAAAAATGGTCACCTCTGGATCAAGTCTGAGTCTTAAAGTGTTAATGTCTGTGCTATACAGATGGCACAGAGGCCATGTAGCTTAGTGGTTAAGAGCTTGAATGCTGAAGTTAGATCTCATGGATTGGAGTTCAGGACCCAGTTAAGACTGGGATGTGCTGAGCACTCTACCTAGTATTTCTGGGAGTCGTTGTCCTTACCTGTAAAATGGGGATCATGAGAACTCCTACCTCCTCAGGTCGTGAGGATTCTGGAGGTTACTACCTGTGAAGTGTTTAGAGCAGGGTCTGGTACGTGATAGGTGCTACATAAGTGTTTGCAGTTGTCACTAAATTGGGTTGCTCAATTTTTATTTAGTTGGTATGCAGTTTTTGTGAGATAGCATAATACAAAAAGAAAGGATCCATGATTTTATAATTTGATACAATTTGGAAGAATTTGAGCCATTATTCCTTGAAAATGTTTTTGCCTCCTCCTTTCTCATTTCTCAGTCTGGAATTCCAATTACTTGTATGGCTCAGAGTGCTTTATATTGACCCACAGGTCATTATATCTCTTTTATTTATTTTTTAATCTTTTATCTGTTTTTTTCTTCCTTTTGGATAGTTTCTACTGCTATTTCTCCAAGTTGACTGATCTTTTCTTGTATAGTATCTAATCTAAACTGCTGTTGATCTCATCCAGGGTAGTTTTATTTAATATTTTATTTTCCATCTCTAAAATTTCTATTTTTTGTATCTTTTGTCTATTTTTTAAATTTATGTTTTCTTGAACAAATGAAGCATGTTTTTATTTACCATTTTAATATTCTTGTCTGCTAATGTTCTCTCTCTCTCTCATTTTTGGAGGCCTCTTTTATTGATTGTTTTTCTATATTTTCCTGCTTCTTTGCATGCCTGATAGCTTTTATTACATGCTGGACATAGAGGATTTTATTTAAGGGTGCTGAGTTTTTTATTTCTTTTAATTGTGTCAGGCTTTGTTCTGGCATGCAGTTAAACTTCTTGGTATCAGTATGATTACTTGGAAACTTGCTTTTAAACTTTGTAAGTCTGGGTCCTCCAACATGTCATTCAACAAATCTCATACAATATACTGACAATTTTTTGATGGTGCTATGTATTAATTAATTAAATCACTAATTAGCTCTTTCTCCATTCATCCAACTAATATTTTATTGAATTTCTCTGATATGGTAGAGTAAAGATGAAAAGGAGTCCTCAAGGAACTTAGAGTTAGGAGAGAAGATCAATATAGACGTAAATATTTTCAGGCAGTGATATGCACTGATAGAATAGTATGCAAAGTACTGTAGAATCTGCTGGTATTTGCTTTCCCATGTGTATGTAACGAATGGTCAACCAAAGCGTACTCTCTCATACTTAAATTTCTTTTCTCTGACTATTCTCTCTTGGCCTCACAAAGTTTTAAAATTTTGCATTATTGTAAGTATGTATCATAAGGAGGAAAATATATCTATTTATAAAAATTCAAGCATTTACTCAATAGGTATATCTTGATTGGCTATAATGTGCCAGTTCATAGCTGGAGCTACAACAATGAACAAAACAAAGTCCTTTCAAAACGCAAACTCAAAAGGCACAATCAAGTGCCAATAACATATACCATATTACAAAATTATGACTCTATATTTATGTTCCTGCTTTTAAAGTGACATGATGATTCTAACATTGAGTTAATGGCAGAAAACTTGCCCTTGGGCAGGCCAGCTTGTTTCCTGTTCTGAGCTGCAGATTATAAGTGCTACTGAAAAAAGCTAGCTCCAGAGCGGTGTTTTAAAAAAGGATTGCTGATGTATTCATATTTTTGTCTGTGAGAGAGCTATTTTTGTAGATACAAATTGGATTCCTTTTTTTTTTAGAGTTTTAGGATACGAATTTCAAGAAGATTCTTAATTGCAAAAGAAAAGTCAAGCTAAGAGCAACTACTACAAATGCTACTACTACTGCTCCTGCTGCTGGTTATGATTTCCTGAATTGTCGACATCTGCCCATGCTCTGTGAAGTTCTTTACTTAATCTCTTTTCATCCTCAAAAGAATCCTATGAGCTGTAGGATAATAATAGTATGGAAGAAAACAGTGAGGATGTCCATGAAATCATTTTTTAAGTATTTATGAAAATGAGACATAGTCACCAAGACAAAAGTAATTTTAAAGCTGCATTATCAAAAGGACTATAATAAGACTATTAGCACATGCTACATTGCACATTGTAAATTGCAATTAGCATTGTTGATTTGATGACTGGTTAGACGGCTTTCTGAGCAAGCCGTATTTGGGAGATTCAAATGAAATTCTACATTATTTTCTTGGCATATTATAAGAATATTTGGAATTTACAATACCCCTCCCAATAGTGCTTTCTTAGTATCTCTGCCTTACTGAGCAGCAAATGCCCCACTCGGTTAGCTTTCCAAAGTGCTAACTGAAAGTTAAGAATGCACATTGTGTCATCTGTTAATGGAGATACACATGAGGATCCTGTGGCTTCCTTCTCTAAGACAGGTGCTCCTTTCTGAGGGTGACAGGTGACAAGATCAATACTGGGCAGCCAGCCTTTCATGACCCCTCACCCTCTTGTAGTGCCACCATGTATGTTCCCTTCCCAGATAGCAGTGGTGATGGGCCGCCCTGCATTGACTGGTCCCAGAGTGGTGGGGCCACTGATCCAAAGAGACACTGGTAGGTTTACTGTGCAGCTGTGAAGTCATTTGCACTCAGCTGTGAAGTGTGTAAAAATAGAAAGTTGGTGAGCAGTGGTTCTGCTGTTCAAGAAGTTGTAACAGATCTCTCTACATCTTTTACACATATACATTATATACATTTATATAAATATAATAAATTAATGTGCATGAAAACATATATTACCTATATTTTACAAAGTTCTCCCTCTCCTCACTGCCCAGCATACACCCATGTATATCTCTCTATTTCCAGATATACTTTTGTAATGAATTATAAAAAATGGCCTCATCTCATTTTCTATGTATATTAACCAATAAACCTTTTTCAGAACTCCAGAGTGAATGATTGGTCAGAGTACAGAGAATTTTACTTTGGACTTCAGATTTTAAATCTTTAGCAAAACAAGTTATAGACCAAGAAAATTTTTTTTTAAAAATGAGTTAACAAATGTTAATGTTTTTGTGACATGGTATACTAGCATGACTTGGCAATAAGGGGCTGACTGGGGAGACTTTTTATTTAAAGTGACAGTGAATTTCAATCCCAGTGATTAACTTCTTATTGCAAGTCACCTTTGCAGTAGACTCTACCGAGTTTTTAAACAGCTGTAATCTGATTGAGTTTGTGAGGTTTCTGTTCATTCAAAAGGGAAGAAGAGGGTCCTCTTCAGCACCAAATAAACACAACTCAGTTTACATTTTTGCCTAGAAAAGAACTTTTACCTGGAGATGACATCAGAAAGCTGACTGATGAGTCAATTGTCAGGAGAATGTGGCTTTGATTCAGACAAACATGTTGAAATAGATAATAGACTCTGGAATTTGGGAAACAATGTTGGCTTCATTATTCATTTTTGTTGGCCTCTAGAGACCCTCAGACTTAAATAGAAATGTACTCCATTAAGGCTGAAATGATTTTAGTGGAGCTCTCGGGCTTTCATTTTCTCTCTTGAAGGCTTGTTTGGTACATACATGTTGTGTAGCATGTGCATTTCGAGTTCTTCAAGTGTAGGCTCTAAATGCATACTGTGTTATTTTTTCACAGCTAAACCAGTCACGGTTTCTAATACACATTCTGATTTTGTGAGCTACTAGATGGCTTAAGTGGATGGATTGCTCAATTCCATTTTTGATAGCAACCTAAATACCTTCTTAAAAGGAAACATATTTCTGATAATGACCTTTGCTTTCTTTTCTAGAAGGCTTACTATGTGCCAATGAGGCAGTACTATTATTGTGATTCAAAGAGGTAAGACGTGTGCGATGTGAATAGTTGAGACAGGTGTAACTCTTGTCTTCCTTGTAAGTTTCTTCATCAAGGTGATGCTGGACAGCCCTCTGTCAAACAACACCTTTGTTCATGTGTTATTTTAATATTTTAATAGGGGATGAGCCCTGGCTGGTGTGGCTCAGTGGACTGAGTGCCAGCCTGTGAACCAAAGGATCATGGGTTTGATTCCCAGTTAGGGTACTTGCCTGGGTTTCAGGCCAGGTCTCCAGTGAGGAGTGTACGAGAGGCAAACACATTGATGTTTCTCTTCCTCTATCCCTTCCCCTCTCTAAAAATAAATAAATACAATCTTTTTTGAAAAGAATGCATCATGGAAAGAATAATATTTTAATAGAGGATGAAATGCACCTAATTTGGTCCTATTGATAAGAATACTAGAGCTGTTATTTAGGACAAGAACTAATTTCTATTGTCCTGAGGAAACCAAGATTTCTTGCTGAAGCTTGCTTACCAGAAACTAAATAAATGAAGGAAACTTTCATAATTGCTAAACTTTTGACAACTAGTCCTATTTCATTAGAATTAGGATCTTGATAACCATAGTTAGAAAAATGAGAAGTCCCATATCTACATTACTAGCAATTTCTCAGTTAGTATATGGGAAGCATGACTGTTTGGAGAATAACTCTTTTCCTGGCTTGAATATACAGGAGCTCCTAAATTAAGATTTCCCCTTATACTCATTATTAGCATGTTTTACTCAGGGTTCCATAGTCAGTTTTACCATGAACTCTAAATTGAGCTTTACCTTCACAGTCTAAAATTGCCTTCAGTTAGGTGAAGTTTACAGCTAAATAGGGTATATACTTTTTTCAAAGACAATTCTACTGAATATATTTTCAGAAAGAAATAAGTGT
>VMDR010037869.1:0-10127 GCA_007922815.1 Macrotus californicus | reverse complement strand
AAAAAACATTAAAGTTAACTGTATAGGGAACACTTTATAAAAAAGAACCCCTGAAAAGAAAAATAGAAGCATAAAAATTACTAGTGTAGGCTTCTGTTCAGGAATTTTATTTTAACAGTAAACCTTAGGAGCTTGGAGGAAATGGTTTTTCTTAAAAGGTCCATCACCAGAAAGAAGCATTTGTATTCTCATTCCATTGGAGCATAATTTCAGCCTTCTTGAAATATACAGAATGATTTTTACATAAGATATTACCAAGTATCACATATTTCCATAGTTAACTTTAATGTTTTTTAGTTTTGGAGGATTTGATTGTTATAGCAGTTTTTAAATCTGGGGTACTAAAATAATTTTTTTTTTGCATAAAGAATTGAACAGTTATTAGAAATGCAGTAAGCTAGGTTAGATAACTCTTACCCCTCTGAGGTAAAGATTATTATCCCCATTTTACATATGAGGAAACTGACTTTTAGTTGAGTGACTTTTCTGGTGGAGTTAGAACACAGGCCTGTGTGACTTCAACATCCTGCATTACCCTGTCAGAAAATGGTATGGGGGCACCAAAATCATAAGGCATATACTGAATGCAAGTAGGGAAAGGTACATAGGAAGATTAAACAGAAAAGTGGCATATAGTGTACCAATTTATGTGATTTGTCGCTGTATTAAATGATACACACTTCCACATTTTCACAGCATACTAAGAATAAGTAAGAATTGGTGTGATCTGAGATGTTCACAGAAGAAGGAGGCTTAAAGGATGGTTAGAATTTAGGTAAATGGAGAGAAAGAGGGCTGACTAGTGGAGTAAAAATTAACTTCAGCTCTGAGAAATAACTGCTATCAATACAAGAAGCATTGTGATGATTGGTCTGTCGGATCCACAGGTATTTGAGGGACCTACCTTGTGCAAGTCACACTAAGGAGGTGTAGAAAACACAATGACTGCCCATGAAGGTGTTATAACACAGACATTCCTTACTTTGCATGCACTGTATTAATGGAAATGTGCACATCAGAATCATGTCCATGCCTTATACCTTCCTGTGACAACTGAGATTTGATCTCAGTCCTGGTATGTGTAACATGGTACCATGCAAAGGAAGGACTGTCGGCAGTTTAGTTTGGGAGTTAAAATGGAGTGGAACATTTGTTAGGAATGGTAAGAAATACATTGACTTACTAGCGCATAACTGGATATTGGTGAGTTTTGAATGCTAGTCAGAGGACATTAGTCTTGGAATGCCAGAATATAAGGTGCCCTCATAACTGCTTTTTTTATTGGAGTGATTTCTCCTTGGTACTGATGAAATTAGGGATGGGGAGCAAGGGACTCTAAATGTCTTAGGTCTTTACCCATAATCATAAGACGTATAACACTGTTTAGATTTGAGTCTTATTTATTTTAAAATTTAGCACAATTTTAGTGAGAATTTTAAAGAGAGTGGCGAAAGGCCTAGGTACTAGAAATGGACTGTTCATATCCTATCTCTGCTGAGTGACCTTGGTTGGACAAGTTACTTACTAGGTTTGTTGAAAGGATTAAATGAGTTGCTATTTGCAAGGTGCTTAGTGTGTCATTTGTGTAGTGAATGCTAAATATGAGCTGCTGTTAGCTCTCTTAGGGACAGGTGCTGGAAATACATGGATAAATAGAAAATGTGTCTCTGTTCTCCAGTTGTGGGGATGTTTATAAACAAATAATTAAAGCCTTGTAATTCGTAATAGGTACTCTTTTACTGTGTTCCAGGTGCTATATATTGCAACATCAATTTGTTGCTTTTAAATATAACCTTGTTATTATTTGCTCTCATTTTGCAGATGAAGAAATCGAAGTCTTAGAAGGAATATCTCACCTAGAGTTAAATACTTAAATTTTAGAGTCAGTATTTGAACCCAGGCAATCTGACCCCAGATCCTTAACTCTGTAACTGCCAGTCTATGGTATAATGTTACCAAAGAGATTTGCATAAGATGCAGTGAGAATGAGCAGGAAAATATCTGTCCAGGAGTGTTAGGGGAGTCAATGTAGCAGGGTGTTGAAGGAATTAATAACAACAATTTACTATTGAGTAAGAAGAGGAAGGCATTTCCAATAGAACAATTTGAGTGTAAAACAGTTTAATGAGCCCTCGGAGCTGGACATAGTTAATTTGGCTGGTGTTCAAGTAAGAGATGAGGTTGAAAAGTAAGTGCAGACCAGATCGCAGAGAGCCTGTGGTACAGGTTAAGGAGTTTGTGCCTCATTTTTTAGTTATAGTACCTTTTTTTTTTTTTTTAAGAGAGAGGAAGGGAGGGAGAAAGAGAGGGAGGAGAACATTGATGAGAGAGAAACACCAACTGGTTGCCTCTTTTACTGAACTCGCGACTTAGACATGTGACCTGATGGGAACCGAACCCATGACCCTTGGCTTTGTGGGATGACGCCCAAACTACTGAGCCATACCGGTCAGGGCATTACAGTAGCTTTTTAAAGTAATCAAATAGCTCTTAAAGGGCTACTGAAGAAATTTTAAAAAGGGAATGACATGATTGTATTTGCATTTAGAAACTCATCTCTGGTGATATAGTGTAAAGCATACCTGAACAGGACATGTGTCAGTCCAGTGGTTACAGCAGTCAGAAGGAGCAGTGACTGGAGTCTGAATGAAAGCACGGAGGCGCAGGAGGCAGAGGTTTTGAAAAAGACTGAGGGTAGAATGGAAAAGGTGTAGTGTTGGGCTAGCAGTTAAAGGAGAAGGAGGAACCAAATAGGTCTCCCAGTTTTCTATTTTGAGTACGTGATGATACTAAATGTGGTAAGAGGAGGGTTTTTGGTTGGAGGAAGAGACCATCCTTACATAAATTGGGGATTTGTATAAAGCCTAAAATGGAAAACGTTAGTAGACTTGCATTTGGAGGTCAGGAGAGCTTAGGTAGCAGCTTTGCCAGGTTATCAGTTCACCGGTGGTAGGTGAAACTACATAGGTATAGCTAAAGTTATCATAGACAACATTCATTTAAAAATGAATACTACTGAGTACTGGTTACTGCGTGCCAGACACTGGGTATGCAAGAGTGAACAAAACAGGTTTTTAAAAGAAAATTCTTAACTCTCTGGAACTTACAGTTTAACTGGGATAGCGATGGTAAGTGGTATGCCATGTGGTAGTGGTATGGGGAGAAGTCAGGGGAGGGAGGGAGGGAAGGGTGGGTTTGTATAATTTTAAATTGTTGTGTTAGGGACTGTCTGACATGTAGTAGAAATCTAAAGGAGGCAGTGAACCAGGTGAATATCAGAGGAGCAGAAACGCAGAGACCCTGAATCGGTATTTGTGCTTAGCACAGTTAAGGAAATACAAGGAGGGGGCTAGTGTGGTTAGAGCTGAGAATAGAAATTAGGTGATCAAGCCCTGGCTGGTGTGGCTCAGTGGACTGAGTGCCAGCCTGTGAACCAAAGGGTCCTAGGTTCGTTTCCCAGTCAGGGCACATGCCTGGGTTGTGGGACAGGTCTCCAGTAGGGGGTGCGTGAGAGGCAACAACACATTGATGTTTCTCTCCCTCTGTTTCTCCCTCCCTTCCCCTCTCTAAAAATAAATACATAAAATATTTTTTAAAAACAAGAAATTAGGTGATCAAGACAGAAAGGTAATGGGAGGCCAGATTTTATAGGGTCTTCTAGACCATTATAAGGACTATGATTTTTATTCTGACTGTGATAAGAACCCTTGGAGGATTTTGAGCAGAAGAGCAACCCAGTCTGACACAAGTTATAACAGAATTGCTCTGGCTCCTGTGTAGGTTGAAGGCAGGAAATACAAAAGCAAGGAGAAGTTACCGTTAGCACTATCCAAGTAAGAGAGGGGTCATTGTGGTAGAGGTGGAATTGGAATTCTTGACTATGTTGTGAAGGTAGGTCACGAGGACATGCTGTTGGACTGGATGGTTTTGGAAACAAGGAGTCGAGGATGATGCTAGAGCACAGTTGGAGGAGGGAGTGACCATTTCCTTCAATAGAGGAGAGTACAGGAGGAAGAGGTTTGGGGAAAAGAACATCTGGAGTTTGATTTTTGGACTCTTGAACTTGAGATTCCTATAACACATTCAAGAGAAAGAGCTGTCAAGTAGACAATGGGATGTATGTGTCTGGAATTCAAAGCACAGGTCTGGGCTCAAAATTTAAGCTTAGGGCTTGTTAGCAAGATGGTGGTACTTAAAGGAATGAGACTAGGTGAGGTCACCAAGAGAGAAGAAAAGAGCTTGAGAAGTCCTGGAATATTTCAACATTTAGAGACTGGGGGAACTGAGAAGGAATGGCTGATTAACCCTAACTCCCCATGGCTTCCTCCCTTAGCCTCTGACAACCACCATTCTGCTTCTCTGAATTTAAACTGCTCAAGGCAGATCTCATACAAATGGAGTCATATGATGTTTGTCTTTTGTGTCTGGCTTATTTTACTTAATGCGTTTTCGGGGTTCATCCATGTTGTAGCATATGTCAGAATTTCTTTCCTTTTTAAGGCTAAATAATATTGTATGTATTTTACCACATTTTGTTTATCCATTCATCTGTCAACGAACACTTGGGTTGCTTCCCACCTTCTGGCTATTGTAATTCACATAATTCATGCTGCTGTGAACAAGGGTGGACAAATATCTGTTCAAGTTTCTACTTTCAGCCCTTTTATATATCCAGAAGTGAAATGGCTGGTTCATATGGTAATTCTAGGTTTAATTTTTTTTAAAGGTTTTGAGGAACTGCCATACTGTTTTCCTCGGTGGCTGCACCATTTTATATGTCCGTTAGTGATGTACTAGGTTCCAGTTTCTTCTCATCCTTTCTGACACTTGTTATTTTCTGGGGTTTCCTTTTGTTCTCTTTTTTTATAGCAGCCATCCTAATGGGTGTGAAGTTGAATTTCATTGTGATCTGCATCTGCATTTCCCTGATGATTAGTAATGTTGAGTATCTTTTCATGTGCTCTTGGCTGTCTGTGGAGGGTTTTTTGAGAATGAAAAGAAGTTATAACTCATTTTACAGTAAGATCTCACTTAATTATTGGCAAAACATGATTTGAAATGACATGATACTATATATGTTCCTTTTTAAAAAGATTTTATTTATTTTTAGAGAGAGGGGAAGGGAGGAAGAAAGAGAGGGAGAGAAACATCAGTGTGTGGTTGCCTCTTATACGCCCCCAACTGGGGACCTGGCCCACAACCCAGGCATGTGCCCTGCCTGGGAATGGAACTGGCGACTCTGGTTTGCAGGCCAGTGCTCAATCCACTGAGCCACACCAGCCAGAGCTATATATATATTCTTTACTTACCCCATTTAATGTGAATATTCATGTGTTTTGCTAAAGAAATATCAGTGATATGTGATTATGAAGTGTTCCCCAAATTCTGCAGGGGTTGTTGATTTAAGGAACATACATGTACTGTAATACTTTCCTAATATCAGAAAAATTCAGGATTCCAAAGCACATTCTCTTCCAAGAGTTTTAGACAAGAGTCTATGGACTTGTAGTTTCATTTTTTTTGAAAACTAAATTCCAGTTAAAAAAAACTTAGACTTTTGGAATTCAGAACATTAATTAGTTGAGGGCCATCCATATTTTCTATCTCACCTCTACTCATTTTGTTCTTTTCTATTTTTATGCTTCACTCCTGATATTCTTGTCCTGGAGATTTTTGCCTTTTAACCTTTCCGAGCCTTGTGTTTTTTCCTTCATCTTTAAAGTGAGCATATCGTTTCCTACTTTGAGGAACGGATTGTGGGGATTCAATGAGATAACAGTATAAGGCGCAGAGTCTGGCACAGTAGGTGCTCCACAAATGCTGATTTTCTTTGTTCCTTAAGTTTATGTTCTTTCCATTTGGGAGTATGTGAACTCATTCTTACATCTCTCTTTCATCAGGTAACTTGTAATCCCTAAAGAATGGAATTACTTTTTATAGTATTTCTATGGGAAAATGTTCAAATAACAGAAAGACATCTACTCACATTTCACATTCTCATACTGATAATAAGGGTGCAATACTGCCCTCCACTCTCATCTCAAAATGTCATTTCCCCTGGGGAAATGGAAAGGAAGGTCCAGGGGGAGTCATCTAGTGTAGGCCAAGGGAAGGGGGCAGGGCTGTGTCTGCAGGAATTGTAGTTTTCCTGTTTGTGCGGGACCTGGACTTGAGGGTGCTGCAAGGTGGTCTCTATATATTGGAAATTGGAATTAGATAAGTCATTTAATGGGAGTGGAGTTTTTGTAGAAGCATAATAATCTTTTCTCATAAACTACTAGTAATAAAAGTTCCTTTATCTAGGACAGACATATTTATTTTTTAAATACATTTTATTGATTATGCTATTATAGTTGTCCCATTTTTTCCTCCCTTTTATTATTCCCTTCTACACTTACCCCCCTCCCAACAGCATTCCCACCCCTCCTTAGTTCATGTTCATGTCCATAGGTTCTGCATGTAAGTTCTTTGGTTTCTCCATTTCCTATACTATGCTTAACTTCTCTCCCTTAAAAAAAAAAAAAAAAGATTTTATTTGTTTATTTTTAGAGAGGGAAAGGGAAGGGAGGAAAAAAGGGAGAGAAACACCAATGTGTTGTTGCCTCTCACGTGTTCCGCTGCGCCCCCCCCCCCCCCACTGGGGACCTGGCCCACAACCTAGGCATGTGCCCTGACTCAGAATTGAACTGGCAATCCTTTGGTTTGCAGGCTGGCATTCAATCCACTGAGCCAGGGCCTGGACAGAATATTTAAAGTTATCTTTTAGTTTATCCCAATTGCTAACATATTTAGTGCCCTCCCTAACTTTCTTAGATTAAAAAGTCCATTTTTAATGGCCTGAAATATATGTCATCTTTTAAAGATTCCAGCATAATCAAATGAGAAGGAGGGTATAAAGTGGCAGAACTTGAATTAATAGTTTTAAAAAATATATTGTGCTCTCAATCATATCAGATACCTGCTGCTTTGGAAACTTATGTATTTTAACAAGAGTATTTTGGCTGAAATTTAAAAATAAAATGACCTAGCAAAGGTGATCTTCTAATTCAGACTGACAATTTGACTTTGGCAAGGACTGAGTTAATGAGTGTTTTTGAAGCAGCTGTTGCTTCCTCACAGCCTTTGTTAACTTCTAAACCTTAGTAATTGGAAACCCACGCTCAGCACGCTTTCACCAGGGAATTGGAGGTGGTGGAGTGCAGAGGTGGACAGGCGCATGTGCCAGAGCATTTTACAGCACACAAAGGTGAGGGAGTGGGGAAGTCTGCTCTGAGTCTAATTTTACACACACTCTCTTAGTTGTGGTGATGTGCAAACAATTATACTGGAACTGGATATCCAGTTTCTCATCAGGC
The DNA here is from genome assembly GCA_007922815.1 of Macrotus californicus. Lineage (NCBI taxonomy): Eukaryota > Metazoa > Chordata > Mammalia > Chiroptera > Phyllostomidae > Macrotus > Macrotus californicus. The sequence goes on along the minus strand of VMDR010037869.1, from coordinate 2,772 downwards.
ATCCACCTGGAAGAGCACCGAGCAGCTGATGGGAAAGCTCTCCAACAACAGGCAGTGCTTCAGCAGGTGCATGTTTTCCACTTTTGTGCTTCCTGTTTGATCCTCGGCTCCAGAAATTAGATATGGTTTCTGATATTTAGTTATTCTGATATTTTCTATACTACTGTTCTTGTTATTTTGAGCTGTGAAGATAGTTAAAAGACATTACCTTATGAATTAGAATACTTCGTTCTGGAGGGTAGTTTAAAGAACAATGTTTTTAAAACCTACAGAGTTCTATTTTGGTTTTGAGAAATGAAAAAAAATTCTTAGTTTAACCCTGTCTTGTCTGTTTCCTTATGATTTTTGTTTTTGGAAGCTACCCAGTACTCCTTGGGGATCCATCCAGCTTACAGATGTTTGTCTTTTGTTTTGAGGTGTCTAAAGGAGAGGATGAGGTTTCAGCTGGCTGTCTTCCAGTGTGAAACTTGAGATCAGTCTCTTGGCTTTTTATAAAAGAAAACAGAAAGACCAGGAGAGTGTTCAAATGAGTTGTGGTGAAGAGGCTTCTTCCTTAAATGGATTTCTATTTGAAAAGTGCATTAAAAAATCTGTGATTTTTTTCAGTTTTGTAGGTGTGTTGTGTGTGTGTGCCTGTCTGTCTTCTGTGTGTCTGTCTATGGGCTCCAACAATGGACTTTTAAAATCTCTCAGTGGTTTTAAAGCATTCAATTAAAGGATAATGTACTGTATACATAGTGTACACGCATATATGTCTATATGAATATGTTGCTATATTGGGTGTAGAGCAGTTCAAATTGCCATTGAATTTAAGGTTTTTTAAAATCTGATTTTTGTAGTCCTTGATATAACAGTGGTTTATATTGGAATTACTGGTGTGGAAGTCATAAAGGCTTTATAAGTTACTCTTTTTAGGAAGTCTGAGAGCATAGAAATTGTTTTCATTATAAATAGGAGGTAGGTAAAAGGGGTAACAGTATGTGTATAGCAGAGTCTTTTTATGTCCTTTGGTCAAATATGTGAAGAGCTACTAATGAAGGGAAATTTAGGGGCAATATAAAATGAAGTGAAGACTCTTTTGATACTTGTTTTGCCATATTCTTTTTCTAGCGTTCTTAAATATCTACTTTCCCAGAGCAGAAAATCGTTTTTTCCTGTTTGTGCTCACTCATTCAGTAGGTCGTTTCTGCTGTCAGTGAGGCACTGTATAAACGACCGTGGCAAGTGTGCAGGGCCCCTCCTCCCACCTGTTACTCATGATTCTTTATCTTCTGTTCCCAACACCAGCAGTTTCTCTTGAATGAGTAAATCGTTAAGGGCTTGAGTTTAGTTGAGGAAAGTATTCACAGTATTATTAATATGGTGATCCAGTGACACCAACTATATCAGGTGCTAAGACTTACCAGCATTTTTGTTCTTCCTTTAGGTGCTTTATTTAGAAATAATAGAGCTTATTTCAAAACTTGTTAGCTTATTCCTGGCTTTTTTTGTTCTCCTGTGGAATTCTGAGATGACAACATTTAGATTCATACTGGGATTTTTTGTTTTGATTGTTTTGTTATCTGTGTTTATTTAGCTAAATTTTGTAATGTATTTTTTGCCTGCGCAGAAAGTTGGAGTGACTGGTCCCCCTGATCCACAAGTCCGCTGTCCCTCTGTCATTGAGTTTGGGAAGTATGAAATTCACACCTGGTACTCTTCCCCATATCCTCAAGAATACTCAAGGTATGTTTTGAGAGACCCTTTACCTTCTATTTATAAATTCACAGAACTCCAGTGCTAGAAGGGATCTTGGGGACATTTCATTCTATTTCATCTTTTTACATTTGAGGAAACTGGTAGCTTTTAAATGTTCAGAAGAGCAGCATACTTAGGCAGCCACTCAATCCCAGTTGGCATTAGATTGTTTTCCTGTAACCTGTCCAAAAGCTGATATTTAAAATTGGAAACTCGATAGATACATGGTCAGAAAGAAAGGAGAACATGTTTTCTCAAAGACAAATTTGCCTTCGTACCTTGCACTAAGAATTAAAAGAGGGAAGGAGATAAAGATTCTTATTATACTTAACCTATAAATAAAGTTTCACTGAGTAGCCTTTTATCTAAATTTTTATAACTTAATACACTTAATGGTTTGTTTCCCCAGGAATAATTTGGACAAATGATATTAAATTATATATAAATAACTCAGGTTTCCAGATATATAAATTTATCAGTCACCAGCTTTTAAGGATGCAGAAGTGTGCTTAGTAAAGCCAAATTTGTTTCATGACTCAACTCAGACATGTATAAACTACATAACCTTAGTAGTTACCCAACAACTCTGTGCCTTAGTCTCCTCCTCTTTAAATGGGGGTGGGAATAGTACTGACCTCACAGGTCTATTGTGAACATTGCATGGGTTAACACATGTAAAACTCACTTAGAGAATGGTAAGATCATGTCAGTTACTATTACTTTTTTTTCCCTTCAGGGTTTAAAATTAAAAGAGTTGAAAAATAAGATTTGGTCCAAAAAAATCAAATTTACCATTTGAAGTATAGCAGTCATATTATGCTCTCTGTAATCTGTAAATTTTGTATCCCACAGTTTCCTATTTAGCAGGATATTGTAAGGAGTAATAAATTATGGTGCTCTGTGGGTTAAACAGCCCTGGCTGGTGTGGCTCAGTGGATTGAGTACCGGCCTGCAAACCAAAGGGTTGTGGGTTCAATTCTCAGTCAGGACACGTGCCTGGTTTGCAGGCAAGGTCCCCAGTAGGGGGCACATGAC
>VMDR010037868.1:0-10141 GCA_007922815.1 Macrotus californicus | reverse complement strand
TGAAATTCCAGGTCTGTGTAAGTAATTGCTTTATAGAGTAGATTTTTCTATGGCACATATATATGTGAACAAACTATATATCAACCTTAATTAAATTCTTACCGTATTTGCCGTGTATAATGCGCATTTTTTTACCCAAATTTTATAGGGAAAAATAAGGATGCGCATTATACATAGGTAATACTAATTCCGTATCATATAAACGCCTTTAATTCTCTCATTTATTTATTTATTTATTTATGCATGCATGCTTATGCGTTAAAAGTGTAACTCTAGAAAGCAATGACGATATCTGTGTGCAAAATAATACCCTGGAATATGATAATTGGTTTTGCTGAACTTATAGCAAACTTACAATGAAAGCAGTTTTGGCTGACAATTCAACGAAATGAAAGGAAGAGCAACGTATTGTTGCCCTCAGAGTAAGCTAGGTAAAGCCTTTTGTCACCCACTTGGTGAGACAGGTGGTGCGGACTTCATCACCATCCGGTCAACAGTGCGACGCTTCTCTTCGTACACTTTAGGCGGGAGAGATTATGGGGAAGTCCCTTGGAAAATGTCAAAACGGTTTTCATACACTGCAAGCTTTAAGCTGAAAGTTATTAAATATGCTCAAAAGCACGGCAACAGAGCTGCGGAGAGACACCTCAGGCCTCCTGCCAGAGAGCGCCATCAGACTGTGGAGGCGGCAGGAAGAAAAGCTGCTCCAGGTGCCAGGGCAGAAGGAGGCCGTGCGAGGGGAGCCTCCACAGTGGCGGGAGGTGGGGCAGGAGGTAGAGACTTGGAATTTGGAGCAGCGTCAAACTGGGATCTTTTTCAGCCAAGATGATACAAGAAGAAGGTAAAAGGATTGCACAGGAAAAAAACATTGATGATTTCTCAGGGACACCTAAATGGTTTTGCCTTGTATAAAGCACCTGGACTGTTTTTTATCAGCACGTTAAGGAGGGTAAAGTTTAAGTCTGTGATATTAACAAGGAAGGTCAAATGAGAACTTGTGCATCTGTTTGATAAATACTATTTATTTTTTCTGGAAAGATCGCAGAATGGTAGAAATTCATTAAATATCTGTAGTTCAGAAATCAACTTTTGGTATATCTTCATAATAGAAAAAATACGTAGGCACTGAAATTGTGATTTTTTTTTTTTTTTGGTTTGTTTAATGTAAATGATCGAGAAAAAGGCCCGTTTTCATGTTTAGTTGGGGTTGGGGGGAATTCCCGCCTTTCATGAACAAGGCAAGTTTAAAAGGAAAAGTGTATGTAGAGAGTGATAGTTTTGTTCAGAAAAATACTGGAAGAAGAAGATAAATGAAGATAATCCTCCATGCCTGTGGATGACTTTTATTTTCTCCTGTTGTATCTTTCTGCATTTCCCAAATAGTTTACAGAAAAGATTAAAAAAACAACTTGGTCATCTAAGTTTGTCAGGTTTTCCACAGTACCTTAACTTTGATATATTTATTTGAAATTATGTGGAGTTATAAGGGGGCTAACGGGCATTAATGCAGATGCATTACCTCTGCAGGATAGCATTCCTTACCCATTGTCGGTGGTGTGCTCTTCCATTTGTGGTGATCCATCTATACTTGAATCAGGGGTACACATTTGTAAGTTGTGTGACTTAGGTTTGAGAAATAGCCCTCAGAATCATACAACTGCACAAGCCTTGATTTCATAAGCACCAGGACTATGTTTTTGGGTAAAATCAGATTGCTCTCCCGTCTCTGACCTCTGCTTATCTTTGATGGGTGCTGACACCTCCTTAACTCAAGCTGGTTTGAGATCTAGCTGTCATGAGCAAGGTAGTATGGAAAGTTTTTTGCTTTAAGAGAGGTTCACTAAGCCCGCATTCTCTTTTAGGGCATTGTTTCCCAAACCCGAGCCATTCACATATGTTCGTTCTGCTATGGCCCAACCTTCCCCTATTCATTACTTAGTTTTTTCTTTAAATTGATTTTAAGCAGATTCATTTAAAAATTAATTTTGTATCTTCCAAAGTAAAACTACCTTTGACATTTTTTAATTTCTTTCTCATATACATTAAAAATGTACATAAATATTTCAACAAAAGAACACAACTCAACACGTGGTTGGTTCGCATTGCCTCATGCAGCACACGGACTGCAGTTTGGATAACGCTGTTTAGAGCTCGGTTGGGTTTCCTGTCACCCCCTGGCGGTGCCCTTTTTTGTGAAATTCATGCTAAGGACGTTGGTAAATATTTGGCCGCTGCACATGATTAAGGCTTACACTGTTTAAATGTTCGTTTAATCATTCTGCCAATGCCGAGCAGCTTGCATGTGTTGGAGAAGGACTGCTCTGGGTGCCAAGGGTGTGGGAGTGGGCGAGGTAGGCGAGGCTCACTGGAGGGCGTCGAACAAAGGAGCAGCAGGCTCTGTCCTTCACTTTGAAGAGACAGGGCTGCTGTGTTGCAGAAGTCTGAAAGCAGAGCACAGTGGAAGCAAGAAGTCCAGCTTAGGAGGCTGTTACAGTGATCTAGGGCAGATAACATGGTGCTTTAGAACAGGATGGTAGAAGTGGATGTAAGGGGCTGAATTCTGGGTATGTTCTAAAGATAGAGCTGATATATATATATATATATGCTTTGCCGTTTGTCATTGTGTAATTATTGTGCTTATCTTTTTATTTTTAAATATTTTATTTATTCACTTTTAGAGAGGGGAAGGGAGGGAGAAAGAAAGGGAGAGAAACATTGATGTGAGAGAGAAATATCAATCACGTACCCTGGTCCACAACCCAGGAACATGTGCTGACCGGGAATCCAACCAGCGACCTTTCAGTTCGCAGGACAACACCCAGCCCACTGAGCTACACCAGTCACAGCTATGCTTATCTTGTAAATGTAACTGGAGAGTTCATAGAATCTGTAATCGAGTAGGTTAGCATCTAAAGATTTTGTTAGTGGAGTTATGACCTGGATCCATGGGTGAAAAATGCCAATTATTAATTTAAAATGTGAAGGGTAATTAATGACTTTGAGTAATTTCAAAAAGGATACAGTGCCTGGTTGACTTTTTATTTGTTTTTTGTGTACTTCGAATGGGTGTCAGTTTATATGACAAAACATTACCAATTTGATTATGAAAATAAAAGTGTCAGGAAAAGCTTCATATTCTATTTATGCATTTACCAGTGAGATTATAATAACATATTTTAGCTCTGAACTCTGTCTTATCTCTAACCATATTTGTAAAGGTGATGCTAAAAGAATAACAGATTTTTTTCTAAATACGAATTCTGAGTTGGGGACCGTTGCTGCCATCTTTTGAGGCGTGGGTCCACTAGGGTCAGCACTGGTAGAATAACTATCATTTCTGATTAACAGGTTTTTATGTTAAAAATATTGTGAAACTTGTATTTTTAAGCTTTTAGTTTCGAAACTATGAGTAGTTTGGGCTTAATTTTAAAGCATCCTGAAATGCATGTCTTTTTACACAAAAGTGGTTGTTTATAAAGTTGAAACACCATGGTATTTAGAAATGGTGCTGTCTCCTGGACCCAATTATTAGAGGTAGAGTCTTGGAGTTTTCTTTATATTCTCTGCTACAGAGAAATAATTTTGACTTTGCAGTCAATAAAAGCATTTCTCATCCTTTCTGAATATGAATTACAGGTCTGGTTTTTGTTTTTTTAGCAGAGTGGAGAAAAAAATGGTGTGGCTAAGTTCATAGCAATTAATGATTTAATTTCATGTTTTGTATGATTTAAATGGGCTACTCTTTTAGTGTAAATGTGGTGTGATATTTTATCATCACAAATAATTTTTGTATTTGTTCACATTTAATAGATTGAAATTCATTATTTGTCCCTTGAGAAATATAACACTTTTTAATTTTTTATAATCTTTGTTAAAGATTTTAAGTCGTTTGTTGTCTTGTTAAAAAATACTGCCAGATTTGCCTTTTTTCCCTTTACGATCAATGAGGTTCCTTGTATAAATGTCTTTGTACTGTTAAGCCCTTTGTGTTCTCAAATAGGTTAGACTGAAGGAGTGAGTGAGGGCCTGACACTAAAGAGAAGCACTCTCGGCCTTTCCCCTTGGCCTCAGTTTCAAACAGTGTAGGTTATCGTTGAGACTAATACAGTAACTGCACTTCTTCATTGCCATCCTACAGCTATATTTTCTTTTCCATTTTATGTGATGTAATTAACCGGTTTAAGTGATGATCTATAAATATTTTAGGCGACGTTAGCCTATAGGGAAACTATTTTTGTTTTAAATGTCATTGCTTAATGTTTGGGAAGAAATATTAATATTAAACATTTAAAATGCTTTGATAATATTTATAGATGAAACTAGTATATTTCATTTTACCCTTTGGAAACTACCATAAAAATACTCTTAGGCTTCTAAAAATCTGTTAGGAGGTTGGAAAAGAGGGTTTATGCTTTCAGCATGTTTTCAGAATTGAAGGCCAAACAAGTTAATGATACCTAATGTTTTCCCAAGTATATCTACTTAGGTTTAAATCTAATTACTTAATTATCTATTATAGGTCTTTTGATCATTTTTAATTCTTATAGTAATTTAATAATTATAAACCCAGATGACATAGTCATGTTTTATTTTACTAGTAGTTTGTCATTTTTCACTGGTTTCGTACCATGGATTTTTTTTTCTGTACTCGAACATGCATTTCTACAGTGGTATTCAACACATGAAAGTTTTTATAGTGTTGTAAGTTGTCTTCATGATAATGTTTTCCTGAAATAGTATCCCCCAAGTTAGCATTTTTGCCTTTGCCAGCACATAAGTGGATCATAATGACACTGCGTCTGGTATTGGTTCCATTGGTACCTTTCCCCTGTAGTCAGGTGACCCAAATACCTGTAGGCATGATGGGAGGAACCCAGAGTCGGGGCTCCCAGGCATCGTGTGGACTCGGTGCCTGAGAGTGATGAGATGCAGACTGTTTCAGGCTTCGGGCAGATTTTGTTCTTGATTAATATACAGTGTATATAATAGCTACCCATTACTCTTCTAGGCAACATTGTGTATGAGGCTGAATTTGGATTTCAGTTATCTGTTTGAGAGTTTACCTGTTAGTTTAGTGGAGAGGGTTTCACCCATAATCTAATCTCCGCTGCACTGTCTAGTGATGTGATGTGGTTAAGTCACATAACGTCCTCTGAGCTTGTTTCTTTACCTTTAAAATGAGGATGAAAATTATACTGACCTAAAAAGGTAGCTTATATTTCAGTGGCATCTTTTTGTTATTGCTAGTATCTTTTACACAGTAATTATTCTATCCCATACTTAAAGTATAGATGTAAAATTATAATTTCAATAATTTGCACATGGTATTTGAGCAGGGATCTTAGTAGTGTGCAGTGACATTTTCAGGGACTATATGATGATAGTGAGGACTTTTTTTATTTGAGCCAAATGTCCTTAATTCTAGCATTAGATATGGTCAAGTGTCATAGCAGTGTTCTGTTACAGACACACCCACGGGCCAGTTAACATGAACTCCTGCTGCAGATGTGTGCGAAGTCTGTATTCTGTGCCTAAATATCCGACTGCTCGATTCTACATAGGTTTTGTATTGACCAAATCAGTATTACTTGTTTCACAAATAATATAGCTATATTTCTTTAATTCTACATATTCTGTGTTTAAGTGTTTGATATATAGTTGTTCAACGTCCCTTGTTTATGTGCTTGAATATTATGTAAGTTTAACTAATTTTCCACTCAAGCTGTATTTTCTCTCCCCTTTCTTACACATTTGTGTAATTGTAGGTAGCTGTCTCCATCGAAACCTTTTTTTGAAAGACAAAATAGAGTATGATTCTAGGCAGCTATCTCAGAGCAGTTATGAGAGGAGAAATTTATAGTGACAGTTCAAATTAAGCAAAGGGAAAAGGGAAAACAGTGACGACAGGGAAAATGAAGTATATTCACTTGAGCACACCCCAGTAGAGTAGGAAAACTTCAAGTGTAACTGGGGAAAATATGCTGAAAATGACAATGCAGGAATAATGATTTCAAGGTCCCCGTACCCTTTGAATGTTGAGGATTTAACAGGTGATGGCTGTAACTCATTTAGTCTGTCCCCCCACTGATGACAGTTTTCTTTTTCAAGATGATGATTATTCTCCACCTACCAAGAGACCAAAGAGCAATGAGCCACCACAGCCACCAGTCACCGAGCCTGCCAATGCTGGAAAACGGAAAGTGAGGGAGTTCAACTTCGGTAAGGTCTTGATTAAGTGCGTGCCCCGTTCCTCGACTCTGAACCTCTCGTGTTGCTGACACAAGCCCCGGCCTTCTTCAGGGGCCTGCGTCACAGCCCATCACTGTTTTGTAATCTGCTCTGAGGAAAACCACGGGCAGTTGGGAGTAACTTGACCTCGTTCAAACGCAGTTTGGGTTTAGCAGAGCGTAAGACATTGCATTTGTGATGTTAATTACAATTAGTAGACTTGAAATCAGTGTCAGTGACTTAGTAATTTAATTATTTTTCTTAGCTTTGAAACCTTTATTTTTTTACATTTTCATTATTTTTTTCTTTTCTTTGTGTAGCCGTCAGCAGCTAATCTAACCAAAAGGCTACTGCCAGCAGCCTTTTGAAGGGACTAAAGAAAGTATTTGTGGCGGATTGTGTCTGTGATCTCCAGTTTGAGTAGATAGAACATTTAGCTTGTTATACATCTAAGATAGCATGTTGATATTTTAGCTTGTCATGCGTCTCACGTTCATGCAGCTTAGACATGACTCAGAAACACTCCTGGGTGACCTTGGAGACCTCTCTCTTTGGCCTTCATTTTGTGGTGTTCATTGTGTTGTATTGGTCTTGTCTGCTCCCTTGCTTTCCGGAGACTATAAGGCTAAAAAGACGTACTTGGTATGAAGTGTTTTAGAAATCAACTCTCAAACAACCCTATACTCTCCTCTTGAACCAATTCTAAGAACCACCAAAAAGGAAAAAATTCTTAGGAAAGCAATAAAATTATATAAATGAGGATAGATTATTAAAAAATTAGGATATGTTATGTACAAAAAAGTTATTAGATGTTAGGTAGTCCTAAGAACTTACTAGTGTCCCCAAAGAGGGATTTCTTACTGAGATGTAACTTTCAATTTTCAGAGAAATGGAATGCTCGAATCACTGATCTACGCAAACAGGTTGAAGAATTGTTTGAAAGAAAATATGGTAAGTCTAAAGTAAAAAAATTCTTGTAATATTTTGTTCATAAGCATTTTTTTTTAATTTTTAAATTTATTGATTTGAGAGAGAGAGAGAGAAACAGAGAGAAACATGGATTTCTTGTTCCACCTGCCTAGGCAGTCATTGGTTGATTCTTGTGTGTGCTCTGACCAGGGATGGAGCCTGCAGCCTTGGCCTGTCAGGACAACACTCGAGCCACCTGAGCTACCCAGCCAGGGCTCGTTCATAAGGGTTTTAACCATGGAGTTACTGATCGTCTAAAGTGAGGAGGTCCAGCTCTGTTAGACTGTGCCTTACTTACATATCTGTCCCTCGAAAGATTATTGCATAGTGTCTGTCCAAATATTACAGTCTTTGTTTCTAGATTTCTGCAGAACTTAGGAAAAGTTTTTTTTCCCGTTAGGTATCAATAAGCATTTCCTTTAAACTTTCAGCATGTATATTTGGGAGTTTATTTATGTACGGGGGGGGGCAAAAATAGGTTTGCAGTTGTGAGTATGTGAAAGAATTTATTCTTTTTTTTTTTTTAAGATTTTATTTATTTATTTATTTATTTATTTATTTATTTATTTATTTATTTATTTATTTATTTATTTATTTATTTTTACAGAGAGGAGCAGGGAAGGAGAAAGAGAGGGAGAGAAACATTGATGGTTGCCTCTCGCATGCCCCCAACTGGAGACCTGGCCTGCAACCCAGGCATGTGCCTTGACCAGGAATCAAACTGGCAACCTTTTGGTTTGCAGGGCGATGTCCAACCCACTGAGCCACACTAGTCAGGGCCAAAGTTTATTCTTCCATTATTTATTAATAATTGCGTTGTTTTTCATACAAACAACTGCAAACCTACTTTTGCCCCCCATCCCCAGATATGTTGCAAAGTCCTGGTTCTTAGAGATTTAATTGAAGATTACTTTCTTAAATAATAGTCTGTCTTAATCTGTTATGTTGAATTTAGTATTCATGTAGATGTCCTTATTTTCTCTTACCTTAATATATAACTGACTTTAAGTTAGATCACAAATTCTTTTCGTTTTATTTTACTATTCTATACTTTATATAGTAATTGAAGAAACAGGCAGTTTGTTATCATGTGATGGTATATATCAAATGCTCACCTAAAATAGTAACAGCCCCAGCAAGTATAGCTCAGTGGGTTGAGCATCTTCCTGTAACCAAAAGGCTGTGGGTTCAGTTCCCGGTCAGGGCACATGCCTAGGTTGCGCGTTCATCCCCCGTCTAGGCACGGATGCTTGTGACCCCCGGTCCAGACATGTACAATCCCCTGTCTGGGTGCACACAAAGGCAGCCAATCAGTGCTTCTTTCACACCAGTGTTTTTTTTCTCTCTAAAAAAGCAAATGAGCCCTGGCTGGTGTGGCTCAGTGGGTTGAATGCTGGATGGGGGCCATGAGAGGCAACCACATACTGATGCTTTTCTCCCTCTCTTTCTCCCTCCCTTCCCCTCTCTCTAAAAATAAATAAATACATCTTTAAAAAATAAAAATAAAAAAATAAAAAAGTAAATGAAAATATCCTCAGATGAGGAAGAAGTGATAATAAAAATAAATAAAAAATAGTAACAGTTATTTTCAAATATGTGTTTTGCTGGGGGGTTTGTTGTTATTTGGAGGATTCTTTGCTATCAACTGTATGTAAAATTGTATAATATACTGACTTAACTTGGAAATCTAATTTCTGTGGTGCTATTCTGTATGACTGAATTTTTCTAAGTATTTAAATGATAAACCACATTGGCATTATTTACTTTAATGAACTTAGAGTTAACATTTCTCTATCATGAATGAACTTCAAGATTTAGAATTAGAGTAAATTTAATAATGAATTAAATAACTTATTTCTTAAAATTTTCAGTAATTTTTTTAAGGTTCTCTTAGTATTCATCTCACTTATGTATTTATTCATCCATTCATTTTAGAGAGAAGGGAAGGAAAGGGAGAAAGAGAGGGAGAGAAACATCAGTTGGTTGCCTCTGCACACCCCCTACTGGGGACTTGGCCCACAACCCACCCAGGCACGTGCCCTGACTGGGAATCCATCTGAGGACTTTCCGGATTGTGCTCAGTCCACTGAGCCACATCTGCCAGGGCTTATCTCACTTTTCAGTGGTCAGAGTGTTTTGCCAGTGATTTTAATTGGTCCACTTCAAAACAAATACAGGCCCTGACCGGTGGGGCTCAGTTGGTTGAGCATAGTACTGCAAAGCGAGAGGCCACCAGTTCAATTCCTGGTCAGGGTACAAGCCTGGGCTGTCGGGGCATGTGAGAGGCAGGCAGCCGATGGCTGTTTCTCTCCCTCTTTCTCCCTTCCTTCCCCTCTGTCTAAAAAATAAATAAAATCTTTTTTAAAAAATGTAGCAAATAGACTTTTATGTAAAATACCAGCAAAAAATGTTGGGCTGTTCTGAGGATAATTCCTGAGGGAGGAGAGGCCAAGTGGAATCCATAGGAGTTGTGTTTGCTCTGGGGCCTTTTGGGCAGGGTCAGGAGCATCTCTCCTGGTCTTTCAGCTTCTAGAAAGCATTGTAGGTGACTGTGCTGTGTGAATTAAATGAGATGAAAGCCTTTGAAAGAAGAGTGGGATGTGTATGGTATGTGTCTGTAGTCATAGGAAATGTGGCATTGTTTTACTTAGTGACGAAAGGCTTACCTGTGGAAATTTTAATACTAACTGTAAATGTGCCTGTGTTATGCATGAACATACTAATACTTCTTAATGTCTTTTTATCATGAAAATTTCCAAACAAACGCAAAAGTGAAGCATAAAGACCCTCTAAACATTCATCATTCAAGTTCAACAGCCTTTAACATTTTATAGTATTTTCTTCTGTGTTCTCTTTTGTCCCATCTCTTTTTGATGCAAGAATATTTTAAAACTCCAGTGTCCCAAATGTCATGTCATTCCATCTCTCAGAAGTCTGTTTCCAA
>VMDR010037867.1:0-10129 GCA_007922815.1 Macrotus californicus | reverse complement strand
CGTCCTCTCCGGCCCGTCTCGCCCCTCCTACCTGTATGGATGAAAGTTTCTCCTTTAGTTCCTTGGTTGTCGGACTTCCATACAGTTCGATTTTCTGTCAGTTCTGGTTGTTTTTTGTTTTAAAATTTGTTGTTGTCCTTCTTTTGGTTGTACGAGGAGGCACAGTGTGTCTACCTATGCCTCCATCTTGGCCCCAGACTCTATTTTGTTTTTATGAATTTGCCTATTCAACATACCTCATATAAGTGGAATCATATAATATTGTCCTTTGTGTCTGGCTTGTTTCAGTTAGCACATTTCAGTGAGCACATGTCTTCAAGTTTTATCCATATTATAGTATGTCCTGGAATTTCATTCCTTTTTATGGCTGAATAATATTTGATTGCATGGATATACCACATTTTCTTTATCCATTCATCCGTTTAAGTACTTAGGTTGTTCTCCCTTCCCCCTAAATACACACAGGAAACACTGTTTTTTAAAAATGTAATTATGTCATACACAAAGAATATAACATGACAAAAGGAGGCAGAGGGAAAATGCCAAATGGCACAGGGAAAAGGCCTAGAGGAGTGAAAATGTGTACAATTTAGTTTGGATGGCAGGAAGCCAGATTTTGGGCTGGGATTCTCAGTGGCAGGGGTGATCATGTGATTGAGGCCTTTCTCTTACATTCTACACAGATGTCGTCATCCCCACTGTTTCCTGTTACAGAATCTGTGATTGTAGGAAAATGAAAATAGTTTCTTTTCTGAAAGAGAGCTTAGAAGCAGATTATTTTTCTCTAAAGCGGTGGCTTTTACACAGAGATACAGACTTGAAGATTTTTTTTTTTGCATTTCATTATGTATTTAGATGTTTAAACTCTCACATAAGATTTTTTACAAGCTGGTGAACACTGACAAATTGTTTCTCCCACAGAACTATAACCACGCATTCCCAGACACTATAAGCATATGGTTGAACTAACATTAATACACATCATCATTTTATCAATTACATAATAAAACAAATTACCACATGTCCAAATATTAAGTTACACAGCTCAAAAGGCATATAAAATATCAGATGTCTGCTCAATTCATTAGCAAAAACCCACTTTTTTGGCGGGGGGGAAGGAAAAAAAATCACACGTCAAACAAAAATAAGTTGGTAAAGAACTTCAGAATGTATGAAAACAAATACAAGAATTTCCGAATTTTTATGATTAAGAATTGTTTTAACTACCACAAAGCATCTCTACCTCTACCTTTAAGAAAATATTTACTAAAGAGCATTATCTACATGTTCCACAGAAGACAAAGGCAGCATTTTACGAAAAATATTTGATAGTCCCCTCCCATTCTTTTCTCAGGCCCTCCTTATAAGTTGCACCCCAAGTGTAAACATTAAAATGAACTGTCTGGAGATAGTTAATTTTATGAAGACATAAATTTTTTGTCTGGAGACATTAAAGACATGTGCTTCTGTACAATGTAGATTTTAAAAATGGAGGCTTTCCATAACTGCACAAAATGAGATTTATAGAAAAACATTAAATAATCACTAAGATTTGCATACAAATCAAAAAGTTGAGCAAACCTGATGTATACGTGTATGAATGTGGGAGGTGTAAACATAAAGTGAGCAGGCAAATAACCACATAGACCCTACTTTCTATGTTTGAAATGACTGAATGACTGAAGGGGTAAACCACTCTGAGTGTTCACAGTTCCTGGGATTTTAGTTCTGTATGATACTAAAAACATACAAGTATTGTGCTGGACATTTTGATACCTCATCTTTCTAAATCTCTTATGTATTGATCAGATTCTGACATGGGAATAGATTTAAAGATATAACTCATTGTTGCATGATTTCAGGAAAAGTCCATTGGCAGGAATGATAAGCACATTTTAAAGCTGAACAGTAAGAATATTTTGCTACGTGTCAAAACAAGTTGATAGAAATCCAAACATAGAGGCTGTAACTCTGTCAAGCTGGTGGCCTGGGAAAACTGCTCTTTAATACTCTTACAGGAGCTTCGTTAGATTGAGTCACCAAGCCAGTATGTTGGCTAATGTGTGTGACAAATTAGGTCCCATCTCAAGTTCCGCTTCCAAGGCAGTGGCATCAGGCACCCGTTTTACTGAATGCAACAGTTGTTTCTAGGACCATTGGAGTCTCTGAAGCGCAGCCGCATTTTAGGACGATACTTCTCCAAATACGAAAGTTGCTTGCTGTTAAAAGCTCCTTGCTACTTTTGTCTTATGAACTGTACTGTCCTCATATTTCATTCCACCTTCAGTTAATGCCAGGGCAAACAAGCACCGCAGCTCTCCTAAGTCCTGCAACACAATGAACTTCAATACAACAACCGGGTTCTTCACGAAACTTAGGTTTTACAAGATTTAACCAGTCATCAACAATCGGGTTGGATGGTGGTGCACCATCATCAAAAAGCCAGTCAAGAACATGGAGGCCTTCTATCTCCACAAGTAGTGTCATACTTGCTTCACATACTCTTACTGCTGTGGAAACTCCATACTTCTTAAGTTCCTCCATAAATTTGTTTAAGGTCACATTGATTGGATTGTGCGTAATAAGAAATCTCATGTTCTTATATGTGACTTCCATAGGAGCTGGGTGATTCACTGGAGCTGTGTTAATTTAGTTAAAAAAACACTCAATGGGATTATGAAAGAATTTAAAAATTGAATACAGAAATGATGCAAAGAAACTGAATCTACTTCAATACATTTATTCCACTTGAAATTCTTGGTGCTTTGAGTATGAAGTTGGGAGTAATGGGAAATGAAACGAACCTAGCGAGAAGCAACAATTCTTCAATCCAGTAATACTGAGACAATAGAAAGGAAGTGCACTGAGTTTTACCCCAAACAAGTCAGAACTCTTGTAAAAGCGTTGATTTCAATGTAACACTTCCGTGTCCTGGTTAACCACTCTTATGTGGGCTTCTTGGTGGAGTAGTAATGAATTTCTAGTTCACTTGCCTGCATGGAGGTTGTGCTGTGCCTGGCAGTAATCTCCACTGCCCTTCAGAAACTCCATAAATGTGTGGCCAAGAACACCACAGAAAGGAATATGTTTACTCATTGAAGATAGTGGCTAATCATACAGCCGGTGGGAGGTGGCGGCAGCAGGGCAAAGGGTTTGCAGAACCTAAACTCAAAGAGTTTTAATAAAGCACAACCAAACGTAAATGCTGCCTCAAGTCCTCCTGATCTTCATGAGTTACTGTGGGGAAGAGAAAGAATAATTCCTATTCAAAGAGGGATGATTGTGTCTTACCGTTCCAGGCAGGGCTTGGAGGGTAGAATCATGCTGACAGTCTTTGGGGCCTCAGAACATGGGCCCCTTTTCATAAGATCAGAGGAAGAGTGGCTTTTCTCGGCAGGTCTTAAGAGATACATTTAACAGCACACATCCTATGTATGTCTTGATGTCTCATGATGCCCTGAAAAGATGGTTGTTGGGTCCTCCATTTTAGGGGACCAATTAGGTGTTGTCTTTACATTTTTATTCAGGGCAAGGATGTTTAAGCTCATTGGGGTTACTAAGGATTCTCTGGGGGTAGGCTGTTCAGGTATAAGGTAGTACCATATCAGCTCTTTAGTGTCAAATATCACATTAGTGCCTACACTTAAACCACTGTATTATAACCGAGTTGCACTAGCCAGCTTTATATCTAGGACAGTTTACCAATTTAGGGATCAGTCTAGTAATTACAGAAACTCTTGTTACCAAGTGGCATTTGCCTTAGGTACCATAAAAGAATTGTCCTAAGGATTTCTACCAAGAGAGTAGGTATGTCAGTGTTAATTTTCTCAACTCTAAGAGTGAAGTGATATTGGACCTTATGTTGTGGGATGTTGCTCAGGAAAGAGTGCCTCCTCTGGACAAAAATATTGGTTTCAGTCTTGCCACCCTGAATTGTGCCCATTGTTGAAGCAGATACCGAACTATGCAAACTTTAAATCCATTTGTGTCTGGCATTTCAGGCTGATAGCATTTGTAGCCTGGCAGGCTGGTTCACTGGTCTTTTGTTTACATTCCCTCTATTTAGCTGAGTTCTTAGCACAACTGAAATGAACACCTCTGTGTTAGAGGACATCTCCCCACATAAATCCTTGTCAGAGCAACTAGAGCATGTGATCAGTTTTGACCTCTAGTCTCTGTGAGGAAGGAGATGTTGAGTTGGCACATTAGTTAAAACAACTTTGAGCAGATGTTACAAAGTTGTGATCACTGACCTGCACAGTGATCTTGCATAGGAGAGATATCAAAACTAGAAGTGTGAAATCTATAAAAGGACAAACTTATTCTTAAGAGTTGAGTCAAAAGATCCCAACAATTATCATCCAAAACACTTTCTCATAAAAATAGACACAACTATTACTCCAGTTGTTGACAGAGTCAGAACTCAAAACCAACATTCTGACTTGTAAATTTCTTTTCTCTAAAAAAATTTTTTTTCCTCTCCTCTTTACTTGATTGTTACATATTCTTACATTCCCAATTTAGGCATCCTTTCCACCTGGAAACCTACTAAGATCCCCCATATTTGGGTTAGATGCCCTTTGTGCTCTAATAGTGCCCTGTACCCATGTAGGGTGCTTGCATTTTTAACTTAATAAATATTAAATTTGAATTTACTTGTCTCTTCCACTAATCTGTAAGTTCTCTGAGTACAGGGACCATGCCTATTTTATTTACCTTCATATTTATGTAGTCTAGCATGGTGCTAGGCATAAGTTTCCTCAGTATTTACTGAAGTTCTTGCATGTTGAAAGCTTACATGTGCAAAGATAAAAGAACTAGCCAGGATTCCAGGTTCTTTTCAAGAATTGGTTCATGAAGACTGAAATTAAATGAATACTGGAAAGGCTGCAGAAGGGTCCTTTATTATAAGATGGCTTTTGCATCAGTGGGACACAATATAATATTAATGGTGTTGAGAAATGCTAGAATATATCTATTATAGACTAATTTATTGACAGGCATGAACAAAAATTGCTCAGTGAAAATAACAGTGTAAGGTATGCAGTTGGACTAGGATTAAATATACTAATGTATGCCTAACAGTATGTTGAATAAAACTTTCCTAATACATCAGAATTAACATCCAGGATCCCACAATGGAGGACAAAATATCCCACTTTCAAAAGCCAATCAATTGGGGCTAGATATGAGTCCTTGTACTTCAACAACAAGAGCACTCCACCTTCCCATTCCTTAAAATTCTGTGGAGGGTAATGGGGTGTTCCAGTTATCTATTATAGGTAACAATCACCCCAAAGCTTAGTGGCTTAAAAGAATACAATCATTTTATTATGTCATGGTTTCTGTAGATCAGGAATTTGGAAAGGTCTTGGCTGGATGAATCTGGCCCAGGGTCTCTTATGTACTTGAGATGGGTGGCTGGAGTTGGAACAGTTGGGGCTAGAGCAGCTCGGAGATGGCAAGGCATTTCTCTCTCTTCATGTAGTCTCAGGACCTCTCTAGGTGGTTTCTCTACATGAGCTACTTTGAGCTTCACAGCATGGTGGCCTCAGAGCAGTCAAACTGTTTACCTGGTAGCTCAGAGCTGCAAGCACAGGAGTTACAGCTATGAAGGAATAGCTCTATTATCTTTTATGAGGTCAGAGAAGTCACAATATGTCACCTACCATACTCTTGGTTGAAACAGACACAAAAGTCTGCCTATTTTTAATAGGAGGAGATATAGACCCTACCACTCTATTTAATAATGTCGAATTTACATTAAAAAAACCAAATATGTAGTATAGGAGATATTAGATTAGTGGCTCTCTTTGGAAAACACAGCCTGTCCCAGGGATCATATGATCTGTTATGGGTCTTTGGTCTAAGAAGAAAGAATGTTGTGCTTTTTCCTTATGGGAAGGGAGAGGAATGTTCCCCCTTAAACCTAACTGAGGGTAAAGGTTTTGTTGTTGTTACATGCCACCGAGTCACCTGACTCCTGGTGACCCTAATGAATGAGTGATATCCACAATATCCTCTCCTCAACAGCCCTGCTCAGCTCCTGTAGACTCATGCTTATGTCTTCATTTACGGAGTCAATCCATCTTTTATTTGTTATTCCTCTTTTCCTTCTGCCTTCTATTTGCCCCAGAATTATTATCTTTTTCAGAGAACCTGGCAATCTCTTGGTAGGCCTGAAGTAGGATAGCTTCAGTTGTGTCATTTTTACCTCCTACAATGTTTCAGACTTGATTTGCTATAGGATCCATTTGTTCATCTTTCTGGCAGTCCAGTGTCCATGGAGTTCTGTTTTAACACCATAGTTAAAACAAATCAATTTGTTTCCTATTGGTCTTCACTGTCCAACTTTCAGTACATAGTAATTTGCAATATGAGGATGTGGGTGATCTTAGTCTTGGTCTCTAGTGACACATCTTTGCTCTTGATGATCTTCCCTAATTCTTCCTTTGCTGCCTTTCTGAGTCCCAGCCTTTTCTTGATTTCTTGACTGCAGTCTCCATTTGAATTGATGACTGAACCAAACTAAGTAAAATATCTAATAATTTTAATGTCTTCATTGTCTGTGTTAAAGTTGTGTATTTCTTCTGTAGTCATTATTTTTTGTCTTCTTAATACTCAAATACAGTCAGGCTAAAAGTTACCAGGTCATTATTTGCAACAATTGCATGTGCTTTCTCATTCCCCAATTGGAATTCTGCTTAGCACATTCTAATTTGCCCTTCGCTTGCTTGAGCAGAAAAAGAAAATTGGAGAGAAGGAGGCAATGGTAAGTAGCCTGTACACTCATTGGAGTGGTAAGGATATGTATTTCCTAGGGCCAAATGAATACTCGTTGGTGCCTGCCCAAGAGAGTTGACTATCAGGTAAGAGGACCTAGCAGCAAAAATCTGTGGGCTGTAAGCCGTAGGAAAGGAGACTGTCCCACATTAGGGATTTGAGCATTTGAGCACCGGAGCCCTACAGAATTTACCTGATAGCTTGCATTTGGATGCCTGCAACCTGGAAGATATCAGTGGCTTATCAGAGTTAACAGAGAAACAAAGACAACAGTCAAAGAGAGAATTCCAACATGTATCAGAGTTAGGGTTCAACCTGAGACACAGAACCAGTAGATTAATTAATTACAAGGAATTGACTTATGCAATTGAGAGGGCTGGATAAACAAGTCTGACATCTGTAGGGCAGACAGCTAGAAAGAGAAGATCAGAGCATATTGGAACCCTGTGAGGACAGGCTGAAATTTATTGTCCACAGGCAGTAAGGAAAGGAAGATCATGAGCAGGCTGGAACTTCAAGGGCTTGAACTGTTTGCAATCTTCAAGCTCAAGGAAAGCCTAGGCCCTCTTTTAAAGGGGTTTACTAGTTAGGTCAGGCTCACTCAGGATAGTCTTCTTTTGATTAACTTAAAGTCATCTGATTAGGGATTTTTAACCATATCTGCAAAATAAGCAGATAGCTTGACAGCAGTAGCTAGATTAGTGCTTGATTAAATAGCTGGGGGATGTAGTTTAGCCTAGTCAAGTTTATACATTAAAAATCCATCACACAACAGCAGCCAATATATGTGACATGTGTCCCTTTCCTTTTCCTTCCTCTCCGTGTAAGGATGTCAGGAAGCTAGAGGCTAGAAAAGGGATATGGAGAGTGTCCCAGAGGCAGACCATATTGCCCTCCCAAGAGACTCCAAAGGGAGGGAACAGGAGGAGTAAAATAACAGCCCACTTTGTCTCCCTATTCTTGGCCTTGGAGCTATAAATCTGGCATGCAGTGGGGAAGGGGGAATATTTGAATTGATATGTCATAATTTTAACAATGGACAGTGAGTAGGAAATTATGTGAGCTGAGATATCATTAAGAGTTGCTGACTAGCAAGGAAAGGAGACTTACTTAACACAGCAAGTTTGAGTACAATTACTGGAGATAAAACTCCACTGAGACAACTGAATAAAAATAATTAGATTACAAAAATTACAAGAACTATTGCAGATATTAAACAAAGAAGGAAAATATGTGGCTAGAGTGGTCAAAAAAGGCTTATTTTTAAAAGGTGGAATTTGGACTGGGCCGTCATTTTTTTTTAATTCTTTAATTTTTAGACAGAGGGGAAGGGAAGGAGAAAGAGAGGGAGAGAAACATCAATGTGTGGTTGCCTCTTGCACACCCTCACTGGGGACCTGGCCCACAACCTAGGCATGTGCCCTGACTGGGAACTGAACCAGTGACCCTTTGGTTCGCAGGCCGGTGCACAATCCATTGAGCCATATCAGCCAGGGCTAGACTGGGCCTTCTTAAAAGAAACATTTTTTCGAGAGTTGGAGCAGAGGGGAAACTATTGAACGTAAAGGTTTAGAGAAATGATATGTATACATGGGAAGAGAGGACAGGGTGAATATTGGACTGATCAAAGTACGTGTGTTAAGCAGCCAAGTATAGACAGGGGTTACACTAAACAGGATCTTGAGAGCCAGGCAGAGGAACTGAGATTTGATGAGGTAGATACTAGGAAATCACTGTAGGTTCTTGAATGGAGCAAGCTTGAAGGAAGTTTTTGTTTTGAGTGTTTTGAACACAGATTAATGTAATAGTGGTATAATATAGATGGGCTTTAGGGGAGAAGGACTGAGATTCAAAGGGGCTAGTTAGGATGCTATTGCAATACTCTAGATAGGAATTGACAATTACCTGATCCAGAATCACAAAGGTAAAATGGAATTGGAGAAAGGGATATTGCAAAGACAAAAACAGTAAGACCAATGACCAAATGGAACTGGGGTGGCAGAAAGGATAATTCAGAATATTCCTTGGTTTCTAGCTTGGGGAATCAGAAAAATAGTGGTTTTGCAAACATGAATGAGGAATTTGGGAAAATCTATTTGGTAAAACATGACTTAATTCAATTTGTGATTATTGAAGCTGAAGTTATGATTTGAAGAGGAAATGTCCTAATAAAAGTTGGAAAAAAGAACGTATATTAACTTGATAGAAATATGCACAAAGAACTGCAAGTGGAAGATCCAGGCTGAAAAACTGAAAAAGGCACAGGTGGTGTTTTTTAAAATAACTTCTTCCAACTGAAGGTAGTGTCCTTTAGAAGACAAAAGAGTAAATAGGAATGGAACAGTTGGCTACCCAGATGGTATCAAAGAACAAAATATATTTTGATATTTGGACCATAGTTTAAGACCCGGGAACTGATGGTTTTTTGGCGAGAATTAGGAAGTGTGTCATGAGGACAACAAAATAGAAAGGTTTCTTTCTTTCTTTTTTTTTTTTAGAGGGGAGGGGAAGCATTCTTTTGGAAGGAAATTGTTCTTGGGTGGATAGATAAGGAGAGAGAACTGAGTGAACAAACACAGAAAAACTAACATTATTTCAAAAGATTTAATTACAGGTGAAAGGAAGTTGGATTTATTGTTAACATTTATTGAGAGTTTACTGTATGTCAACATGTGAAAAATTCTTTGTTTGCATTTTCTCATATAATCCTTATAAGAAGCTTAACTTTTTTCCCACTCAACAATGTGTCATGGACATCTTTCCATGTCAGAAGAAATCTGCATGGTCATGTTTAATGGATGCATAGCACAGTATTCCACTGCATGTAGGGTCATTGTATTGTAGGTAAGCTACAGCAAACTTTCCTATTAAACATTTTTTCTACACCTTTAAAATTTTTTTATTTAAAAAAAATTTTATTCTTACACCTTTTTGTATGAGCTTTTTCATAAATAACAAATGAATATTTTTAGTTTTTAAATTTTTGAACATCATGATTCAAAAATAAAAATATAAAAAGGTATGCAGTAAAAAGCCTTTTTTCTAGGTTTCTTCCATTCTTGTTTCCTGTCCTATCCCTGATTATTTGTTGCCTTCATAGTATCTTTTATAATTTCTTTAAACTATATAAGCAAATATGTAAAATGTATTCTTATGTTTTCCTCTTTTTCTTTTTATACAGAGTAACAAGCACCTTGTGATCATCTCTTTAGGGTAAAATATTAGAAGTGCTATTGCTGAATTAAAGGGTAGTTTCAGTAAAATCTTAGTTAAAAAACATATTGCTCAATTGGGCATCAGGAAGGTTTATGCACCAACACCACATGAATGTCACTAAATCCATTTT
>VMDR010037866.1:0-10125 GCA_007922815.1 Macrotus californicus | reverse complement strand
TCTTGACCTCAAAACTGAGTGCAAAGCTATAGTATTTGTGTAAGTGTGGTAGACATATAGATTGATCAGTGATGTAAAATTGAGAATCCAAAAACAAACTCTTCGGTTTACTGTCAATTGGTTTCTGAAGGAATGTCAAGATCATTCAATAGAGTAAAGAGAAATTCAACAGAAGATGCAGGGGTAATTAGAAATCTAGATGCAAAAAAATGATTTTGATTTCTTCTTTACCATAGAAAAAAATAATAGTGAATTGGTCATAGACTCAAATATAAGAGCTATAACTAGAATACTCTTAGAAGGAAACAGAAGTAAATTTTCATGATCATGTGTCAGTCATATGGTTTCTTAGCTATGACACTAACAGCACAAATGACAAAATAAATAATTAATAAATTAGATTTCATCAAAATTAAAAATTTTCTGGTTCCAGATACACCATCAAGTAACTGAAAACAAAACCCACAGAAAAGAGAAGATATTTATAAATTATATATATATATATATATAATAAAATTTTATTCAGAATATATAACAAGCACTTATAACTCAAAAAATAAAAAAACAAATAAATAACTGAAATTGAAAGTGGGCAAAGAATATGACTAGTAGTTATTCAAAGAAGATATACAAATCTCCAAGAAGTCATAAAACGATCCTTAAAATCATTAGCCATTAGTGAGTGTAAATAATTTTACAATGAGATTTCATTTCACACACATTAGGATGGCTATGATAAAAATACAGAAAATTACATGCATTGATAAGGATATGAAAAATTGTAACTATAATATATATGTGTGTTTGAATATGGTATAACTGTTTAGAAAACAGCCCAGCAGTTCTTCAAACTGTTAGATATGGAGTTGCTATGACCCACAATTCTATTCCTAATTATATACTTAACAGAAATAAAACATATGCCTACACAAATATTTGTGCACAAATGTTGACAGCAGTATTAGTCATAAGAACCTAAAAGTGGAAACAGCACAAATGACCCCCAACTGATGAACAATTCTCCAAAGTGTTGTTGTTCATACAATAGAATATTATTTAGAGGTAAAAAGGAGTGGAGTATTGGCACCTCCTGTGGCGTGGATGGACCTTGAAACAGTGCTCTAAGTGAAAGATGTTACAAAATACACCTGTTATATGATTCTGTTTATATGAACTGTCCAGCACAGGCAAATCAATAGAGGCAGTAAGTAGATTGGTGGTTGCCCAGGCCAGAGGGTGGGGGAACAGGAAGATGGAAAGTGACTACTAATGTCTTTAGGGTATTTTGGGAAGGTGTTAAAAATGTATTAAAACTACATGATGGTAATGGTTGTACAACTTTGTGAATATTCTAAAAACCCATTGAGTTATAGACATTAAATAGAATAATTTTATGATACATGAACTATATCTTAAAGCTGTTAAAGTGAGTCACTCTAAAAACTTAAAAATTAAAAGAATATTTTGTAGGAGAAAATCTTGAACACAAAATCACAAAGGATGATCTAAAATACAAACTGAAAATGGACTTTTTTTTTTTAGTCTATATATATATATAATTTTTTTTTGGTGGTATCAACTAGAAAGAGGAATAAGGAGCAGGGCAGAAGCGGATCTTGTGGGAGAAGATCTGGTAAGAGGTGCAATTTGAAATTTCCCTAAGGGACACAGTGTTCAAAATTGAGTTATAAAACAATGTCAGGGTGTGCAAGTAACAAGTTGGTGTGAGAAAGAATACCAAACATTCTTTTGACAATTTGTTTAAATCTGAGAACACCAATCCTTTGTCTCAGTCTGTATGAGAGATGGGCACACTTTCACAAACAATCCACCTCATACCCTACGGGAAGCCTGGAGTGCAGCAGTGACAACTGCATTTTTCATTCCTTTGTACCTTCCTGCAGTGTATTCCAGGTTCTGGGGATTTACACTCACGTCACCTAAGTTTAATGAGCCTGACTCTCACAGAGTGCAGGATTGCCTTAAAATAATTATTGTGGAGAACTGTTTCATGTAAGCAAAAATGAGTAAGAAGAAAATGATAGTGATGACAATCAATCTTGCTAAAAGTTCTCTACCGGAAATATCACGAGGGTAAAGCATGGTAATCGAATCATATCTGATGAAGATTTTACCTAGAATATATTGATTTATCTGTTTTGGTTATGAAATAAAATTTATGAATTAAATTTCAACATATATGAAATATATTCAATTCAAAACATGTAAGTAATCAAATGCAACTCATAATTTGAAGTCAGAGAATTTTAGGATATTATTAATATGATCATTTAAAAATGAAAAGTAATTATCACTATGCTTTATAATGCTTCATAATGATCTGAGAAGTTACCAGGAAGATTTTTATCCTACTTATGGATGCTGAGTAACTCCTCATATAGTACTTTAGATGAGGTCACCAAACACAACAATTCCACATTTGCTGACACTATGTGGTGACAAATGACAATACAACAGAGATTTTGAAAGAGAAAAGGAATATTTAATCATGTTCTTCAAAGCAAGGGTGATATTTTTGTAAATAATACGAGAAAACAATTTTTTATAAAGGAATTCATGTTGTCTAGAAAACACTTTTTAAAATGTACTTTTGACAATGTTTTCATTAAGTAATTTAATACTTAAAATTGTATTGAAATTCAAAAGTAGAAAACAGCAATTGTGTTCCAGGGAAAAAAAGGCAGAAAACTTGGGAACATCCTCTATTCTATGTAAAATAAAAATTCCAGATAAAGAATTTCATTGGTTTTGGTAACAGTGGTAAACATAAAAATCAACATCTTTGAGAGAAACTTCTGCATGAGATGTATCAATAGGAATGGTTTAGGCAAATGATATGTCTTCCATTTGGATATACATACCTTCTTTTTTCTTTACACTGTAATTAAGAGGACAGTTTATTCACATAGCAACTGGCATAACCGAATAACAAAATCAATAGAGAATACCATTGAATGTTATGTGATGAAACTGAACAAGAAATTAGTTTAGCAAATACATAATACATAAGTGTGCCTTATTAGTTCAGTGCCAATTATCTGTAATCCATAAAATTATCCAAGCTTAATTATCATTCTCCTATATCATATTAACATCAGAATTTGGAACAGAGTTTTTTTTTCTTTTATTGTTGTTCATGTACAGTTGTTTCCATTTTTCCACCACTTCCCTCACCACCACCCACCCCCACCTCCCACACTCAATCCTTCCACCTTTGGCTTTGTCCCTGTGTCCTTTTTACATGTTTCTTGACAACTCTTTCTCATCTTTCCCTTGTTATTCCCCCACCCCCGCCCCTCTGGTTACTGTCAGTTTGTTCTTTATTTCAGTGTCTGTGGTTGTATTTTGCTTGTATTTTGTTTGTTTGTTTTGTTGATTAGGTTCTACTTATAGGTAAAATCATAAGGTATTTGTCTTTCACCTCCTGGATGACTTCACATAGGATAATGCTCTCCAGTTCCATCCATGCTGTGGTGAAAGTTAGGAGCTCTTTCTCTCTTTCTGCTGCATGGTATTCCATTCTGTAAATGTACCATAGTTTTTTATCCACTCATTTACTAATGAACACATAGGTTGCTTCCAGCACTTGGCTATTGCAGATTGTGTTGCTATGAACATTGGCATGCATAGGTTCTTTTGGATTGGTGTTTCAAGATTCTTAGGATATAATCCCAGCAGTGGAACTGTGGGGTCAAAAGGCAGTTTCATTTTTATTTTTTTAAGGAGATTCCATACTGTTTTCCACAGTGGCTGCACCAGTCTGTATCCCCACCAACAGTGCACTAGGGTTTCCTTTTCTCCAGCCAGCACTTACTGTTTGTTGATTTATTTATAATGGCCATTCTGACCTGTGTGAAATCATATCTCATTGTGGTTTTAATTTGCATCTCTCTGATGGTTAGTGATGCTGAGCATCCTTTCATATGTCTCTGTGCCCTCAATATATCCTCCTTGGAGAATTGTATGTTCGGGTCCTTTGCCAATTTTTTAATTGGATTGTTTGTCTTCCTGGAGTGCAGTCATGTGAGTTCTTTATGTATTTTGGAGACCAAACCCTAGTCCAGGGTATCATTCCCAAATATATTTTCCCATGCAGTTGGTTCCCTTTTCATTTTGGTGATGTTTTCTCTAGCCATGTAGAAACTTTTTATTTTGATGAAGTCCTATGTGTTTATTCTTTCCTTTATAACCCTTGTTTTAAGAGACATATTGGTAAAAATATTGCTGTGTGGAATATCTGAAATTTTGCTACTTATGTTCTCATCTAGGATTTTTATGGTATCATGACTTATATGTAAGTCCTTTATCCATCTTGAGTTTATTTTTGTGTATGTCATAAGTTGGTGGTAGAGTTTTATTTTTTTGCACATAGCTGTCCAGGTCTCCCAACACAATTTGTTGAAGAGTCTATTTTTACTCCATTTTATGCTTCTGCCCAATTTTTCCAATGTTAATTGACCATAGAGACTTGGGTTTATTTCTGGGCTCTCTACTCTGTTCTATTTTTCTATGTGTCTGTTCTTATGCCAGTACCAGACTGTTTTGATTACCATTGCCTTGTAATATAGTTTGATATCAGGTATTGTGATCCCTCCTACTTTGTTCTTCTTAAAATTGCTGTGGCTATTCAGGGTCATTTATGGTTCAATATAAATTTTTGAAGTGTTTGTTCTATATCAGTGAAATATGTCATTGGTATTTTAATAGGGATTGCATTGAATCTATAAATTGCTTTGAGTAGTTTGGATATTTTGATGATGTTAATTCTTCTAATCCATGTACATGGTATATGCTTCCATTTATTTGTGTCTTCCTTACTTCCTTTCTTCAGAGTTGTGTAGTTTTGTGAGTACAAGTCTTTTACCTCCTTGGTTAGGTTTATTCCTAGGTACTTTATTTTTCTTGTTGCTGTAGTAAATGGGATTTTTTTCTCTGATTTCTGTTTCTGTTATTTCATTGTTGGTGTACACAAATGCCTTCAATTTCTGCATACTGACTTTGCATCCCACTGCTTTGCCAAATTCACTTATTAGGTCAAGTAGTGTTTTGGTGGAGTCTATAGGGTTTTCTAGGTACACACTATTATATCATCTGCAAACAATGACAGTTTTACATCCTCCTTTACACTTTGGATGCATTTTATTTCTTTTTCTTGTTTGATTCCTGTGGCTAGGACTTCCAATACTATGTTGAATAGAAGTGGTCAAAGTAGACATCCATGTCTTGTTCCTGATGTTAGTGGAAAGCTTTGAGTTTTTGCCTATTGAATATGATATTGGCTGTAGATTTCTCATATATGGCCCTTATTATGTTGAGGTATGCTCCCTCTACTTCCACTTTGCTGAGTGTATTTTTTATCATAAATGGGTGCTATGCCTTATCAAATGCTTTTTCTGCATCTATTGATATGATCATGTAATTTTTGTTTTTCCTTTTGTTTATGTGATGTATTATATTTATTAATTTACAAATATTGTACCATCCTTGCATCCCTGGGATGATTCCCACTTGATCATGGTGTATGATCTTTTTATATATTGCTTGATGTGGATAGCCAATATTTTGTTGAGGATTTGAGCATCTATGTTCATCAGCGATATTGGCCTATAGTTTTCTTCCTTTTTGTGTCTTTGTCTGCTTTCAGGATTAGATAGGATATACATAACTTCTTATATATCTTTTCTATTTAAGATAATCATTTAAACCAGATACAAAAATAAAACTTAGATATTGGACCTTAAAATGAAATATCATAAATAAAATTTTTAATAAATTATAACAAAAATATAGCATATTCAACCACACTGAGAACTACATGAATTTTATAGCATTAATAAATACCACTAAAACAATACATTATATAGTCCTAAATGTTTCTCTATGACTCATGTATCCAAGAGAGATGCAAATTAAAACCACCATGAGATACCACTTGGCACCAGTCAGAATGGCCATCATAAACAAATCAACAGACAAGTGTTGGAGAGGATGTGGAGAAAAGGGAACCCTAGTGCACTGTTGGTGGGATTGCAGACTGGTGCAGCCACTGTGGAAAACAGTATGGAATTTCCTCAGAAAATTAAAAATGGAACTGCCTTTTGACCCAGCAATTCCACTGCTGGGATTATACCCTAAGAGCCCTGAAACACCAATCCAAAAGAATCTATACACCCCAATGTTCATAGCAGCACAATTTATAATAGCTAAGTGCTAGAAGCAACCTAAGTGCCTATCACTCAATGAGTGGATCAAAAAACTATGGTACATTTACACAATGGAATTATACACAGCAGAGAGAAAGAAGGAGCTCCTACCCTTTGCAACAGCATGGATGGAACTAGAAAGCATTATGCTAAGTGAAATAAACCAGGCAGTGAGGGACAAATACCACATGATCTCACCTTTAACTGGAACATAATCAACAAAAGGAAAAAGCAAACAAAATACAACCAGAGACATTGAAATTAAGAACAATCTAACAATGGCCAGAGGGGAAGGGGGAGGGAACAGTGCAGGGAAGGGTTTCCAGAAAACACTATAAAGGACACATGGACATAACCAAGGGGGAGGGTGGGATCAAGGGAGGGAGGTGGGATTGGCTGGGGTGAGGGGGAGTAGTGGGGGGAAAATGCAGATAACTGTAAATGAACAACAATAAAGTAATAAAAGATACTTGCACAAAAATATATTAGTACAGAAATACTAAAGTTTGTAATTAAATGTTTATAATTTATACATATAAAAATACAAAACTGAGTGTGGTAGACTATGATTTTTATCACTAGTATTCATTGTTTCTCCCCTCAGGAATTATATATCTATGACCATTGAAACCAACCATTGCTCTGTGATTTTGGATAATTAAATATGAGTGAAATTGCACATAAAGAAATTTTAAAATTTAATAATACAAGTGAATTATTTTTCTAGGGCTGCTGTGAGAATTTATCACAAACTGGTAGCTTAAAACAATATTCATTTATTCTCACACAGTTCTAGAATGTAGAAGTTTGCAATCAAGTACATCAGCAGGGTTGTTTCCTTCTGGAGGTTCTGACAATTCTTTCCATCACTCCAGTTCCGCCTCCACCTTCATATAACCTTCTGCTTGGTGTGTTCCCCACCTTCTATAAAGAGACCAGACTCTTGACTTAGGGCCACATCTAAATTAAGGATGATTCCATTTTGAAATCATTGACTAATTATATCTGCAAAGATCCTATTTTCAAATAAAATCACATTCTGAGGTTTTGGGTAGACATCAATTTTGAAGGGAATGCTGTTTAACCTTGTAATAGCAAGTAATCAGTATTAGTTTATTAACACTGCTACAACAAAAGACTACAGGCTGGCTGGCTTAAACAACATAAATTAATTTTTTCATAGTTCTGTAGTCTAGAAATCCAAGGTCAAGATATCTACAAATATGGTTTCTTCCAATGTCTCTCCTTGGCTTCTCACTATGGTTATGCCTATGTCTATGTTTATGCTATAGTCTCTTTTTCTCATAAGGATATCAGTCATACTGGGTTAGGGCCAACTCTCATGACTTCAGTTAACCTTAATTAAAGGTCTGAAAGACTCCATTACTGAACAAAATCACATTGTGAGGAGCTGGGTGTTAGGACTTTAATGCATGAATTTTGGGGAGACGTAACCATAACCTAGGAAAATCAGTAAGATATTAAACAGACACTTGAAAAAATAAAAATATGCTAGTAGTCGATAAACATACAAAATGTTCAATATCAGTAGTCATTAGGAAATTGTCTATTATATCCTCATAATGGGGACTTCTTGTTTTAGTGCTAACATATAAAGGACTTAGAAAATGTCTCTTCCATCCTTAAAAAAAGAGAAAACTGAACAAATGGAAAATCACCAACTTTTCTTGAACATGTTGGAGAACTAATATTGTAAAACAAACTATCACTGGGAACTCCTGAGAGATGGGTGATTCCAAAGGGTCATGCTGAGATTGCTCACATGAAGCAGAAGTTGCAAGAGTCATGAACTGGAAGAAACATGCAGATGGGAATTTTAATGAATTGATAAGATTGTGTGTGGACTCACATATGAGTGAGAAAGTCCTAGAAGCTTCAGTTTTAAGGGGGCCCAGCTTTTATATTTTTTGCCGCTAGGATAGAACCCCACAGGGTTTTCACATTGACGATCTAGAAAGGATCCTCTCATTTATTGCTCTGGCAGGAGGAGGGGCAGAATAATCACTGTGAAAAGTGTGCCACCTTCTCTATAAAAAGGGCTCATTCTCCAGGGAGAAAGACTTTACCAAGGTTTGAAATCAGCTGGGTGATATGATTTTCTCTCACTCAAGCACCTTTTGGCTTTCCTGTCTCAACCAAGGATGTGGGCGGGGGAGAGAAAGAGTGCTGG
This sequence comes from Macrotus californicus, assembly GCA_007922815.1. Taxonomy (NCBI): domain Eukaryota; kingdom Metazoa; phylum Chordata; class Mammalia; order Chiroptera; family Phyllostomidae; genus Macrotus; species Macrotus californicus. Next base: position 1,710 of record VMDR010037866.1, on the reverse strand, counting down.
AAATCCATGAGAATGTCATAGCACAGAGAAATACTCACTGAGAGAATGAGATTTCATTATAAAATTATTGAAAGCTTCCCCTTCCCCTCATCTTACCATCACACCCCGAGGGCTCCAGTATGATAGCTGATTACACTACACAGGCCTGCAAGATACAGACTTCACCTGAACAGAAGGTGTAGGGAAGCCCAGTAACAACAGGGATTCAAACAAGGACCCTTACAGGAATTTGAAGTTTTTGGCACTGTCCACATTTTTGAAAGTTAAGCCCAGTCCAACTCCTAGTCAGGTTATGTATATCCTCAAACAAGAGTTTAAAGAGTAGAGCCATTACATTGAATGACTCTGCAGACTTCCATGCTGTAAACATTATGTTTTGTGTTTTCAAAGAATTGTGGCCTTGGAACAATGGAAAACACCATGCATATACTTGAAACAAATTGAATTAAAATCCTGATTCCATTACCATTTTATTACCTGATGCACTGAGATGATAAATGGTCACTGGCTTCTTTATGTTTGCTATACTTTAACAAGCTGTGTGGCCATTCCAACAGCCTTGTTTTAAATTTGGTGATGAAAGCATGTCTTCTTAGTTGTTAAAATATCTTTATTATTTGTTGCTTTCTTGTTTGGTAAATTATAATATTTGATAAATATTTTACAAAATTATTGTCATTGGCTTTCTAATGTATGTTATTCTCCTCATAGTTACAAAATCTACCATTTCAAAGATGTATTAAGGTGTGTTGATTATTTTAACCAATAAATCCTTCTGATACATTAAGGATAAAAATCTCTGCACATCTCAGAAAATGACTTGAGCCTATTAGAATCAAATCATTTGCAAAACCGAGGCCTCAAATTAGATGTCACACAATGAACAGGCTAGTCTACAGTTGTGATCAGTCATAAGCCTTTAGCCTTAGCAAGAGAAACCGATGAAAGTTCTCCCAGAAAGCTACAGAGTGTCGCCCTGTGCAGACCCCTTCTCATTACATGTGCTGGTCCAAATGTCACCATCAAATATTTTTAGATTTGGCATTCTTTAAATACGAGTAGCACTTGCATCTAGAAATTCTGTTCCTACAAGTACAGTATGGCTCATTTCTCCCAACAGTTAGAAAGGAAGTGGAGGCTCATGGGGTAGGCTGTCGAAGCTCAAGTATATTTTATACTTGGAAACGTTCAAAGTGTTGCAACATTTGTCAGTGTTTTCAATATTTCTAACATCGTATTTTTAAAACCCCAAATTCCTGGATCTTGCACTAGAAGTCCAAACCCAGAAACAGAATCAGCATTTCAGAGGGAAAGGTCTTATATTTTTAAGCCCCACCAAGGATACTCATGTTTTCTTAATGGACTGGTAATCAAACTATGCTCTGCATTCACCCCAGCAGTGAGTGCCTCAATATCAGAAGGCACGCCCCCCAACTGTGGGACTGGAGATCTGAGAAATACTGAATTTCCTCTCAGGAGATAGTCAGTTCCCTCCCTCTCCTCTTTGATCTTTTTGTAAATTATGTATCAGTAAAATATTCTATCATGTATGAGTTTCTGATTGTTACTTATGCAGTTATGACAACTTTGCCCTCCATAAATGTAACACTTTTTTTACTAGATAATTGGGCCAAGTACAAATGTAACTAAACTTCAGAAAATTCCGATACAATCGTTTTTATTTCTAGAATGGTACCAAAATATCACAGT
>VMDR010037865.1:0-10131 GCA_007922815.1 Macrotus californicus | reverse complement strand
AGATGAATTGGGTACAAAATAAGGCTAGAAGAGTGGATAGGGATCAAGTTATTTATTTTTTGTTTTGTTTTAGGCCATGTTAAGATGTTTTGATTTTCCTAAAAATAATGGCCACATGAAACATTCTCTGGGTTAGGCCATATGTTAAGCAAGACTCAACAAATGTAGAAAGAATAAAATCATCTAAAATATCATTTCCAGCCAAAATAAAGTAAAAACAGAAATTTAAACAAACCTAAAAAATTACAAAAAATATAGAAAGTTAACAATGCTCTTTTTTTAATTACTTTATTGTTGTTCAATTACAGTTGTCTGCATGTTCTCCCCACCACTCCCCCCAACCCCAGCCAATTCAACCTGCCTAACTTGCTTCCACCATCTACCTTGGTAATGTCCATGTGTCCTTTATGTCCATGTATCCTGAAAACCCTTCCCCCACTGTGCCCTCCCCGTTTCCCTCTGGCTATTGTTAGATGGTTCTTAATTTCAATGTCTCTGAGTATATATTGTTTGCTTTTTTCTTTTGTTGATTATGTTTCAGTTAAAGGTGAGATCATGTGATGTTTGTACATCACTGCCTGGTCTATTTCACTTAGCATAATGCTCTCTAGTTCCACCCATGCTGTTGCAAAGGGTAGGATCTCCTTCTTTCTCTCTGCTGCGTAGAATTCCATTGTGTAAATGTACCATAGTTTTCTGATCCACTCATTGACTGATGGGCACTTAGGTTGCTTCCAGCACTTGGCTATTGTAAATTGTGCTGCTATGAACATTGGGGTGCATAGATTCTTTTGGATTGGTGTTTCAGGGCTCTTAGGATATAATCCCAGGAGCAGAATTGCTGGGTCAAAAGGCAGTTCCATTTTTTGTTTTCTGAGGAAATTCCATACTGTTTTAAACAGTGGCTGTACCAGTCTGCATTCCCACCAACAGTGCACTAGGGTTCCCTTTTCTCCGCATCCTCTCCAACACTTGTTTGTTGATTTCTTTATGATAGTCATTCTGACCAGTGTGAAATGGTATCTCATGGTGGTTTTAATTTGTATGTCTCTGATGGCTAGTGATGCTGAGCATCTTTTCATACATCTCTGAGTCCCTGTATATCCTCCTTGGAGAAATGTCTGTTCAAGCCTTTCCTCATTTTTTAATTGGATATTTTGTCTTCCTGGAGTGGAGCCATATGAATATTTTATATATTTTGTGAGATCAAACCCTTGTCCGAGGTATCATTGGCAAATATCTTTTCCCATATAGTTGGTTCTCTGTTCTGTTATCTACAAAATGCTGTTTTCTTTAGCCATGCAGAAGCTTTTTAATTTGATGAGGTCCCATTTGTTTATTCTTCCCTTTATGTCCCTTGCTGCAGGGGACATACCAGTGAAGATGTTGCTGTGAGGAATATCTGATATTTTCCTGCCAATGTTTTCCTCTAGGAGTTTTATGGTGACACAACATCTATTTAAGTCTTTTATCCACCTTGAATTGATTATTGTGTATGGTATAAGTTGGTTATCAAGCTTCATTTTTTTGCAAGTAGTTGTCCAGTTCTCCAAATATCATTTGTTAAAGAGGCTATTTTTACTCCATTTTATGCTTCTTCCCCCTTTGTCGAATATTAGTTGACCATAGAGACTTGGCTTTATTTCTGGCCTCTCTGTTCTGTTCCATTGGTCTATGTGTCTGTTCTTATGCCAATACCAGGCTGTTTTGATTACAGTGGCCTTGTAATACAGTTTGATATCAGGTATTGTGATCCCTCCTGCTTTGTTCTTCTTTCTCAAAATTGCTGCAGCTATTCGGGGTCTTTTATGGTTCCATATAAATTCCTGAAATGTTTGTTCTATATCTGTGAAATATGTCACTGGTACTTTAACAGGGATTGCATTGAATGTATAAATAACTTTGGGTAGTATGACCATTTTGATGATGTTAATTCTTCCTATCCATGAGCATGGTACATGCATCCATTTGTTTATATCTTCCTTAATTTCTTTCTTCAGTGTTGTAGTTTTTTGAGTACAGGTCTTTTACCTCTTTGGTTAGGTTTATTCCTAGGTACTTTATTTTTCTTGTTGCTATATCAAATGGGATTTTTTTCCTGATTTCTGTTTCTGATGTTTCATTGTTAGTATACAAAAATGCCTTTGATTTCTGAATATTGACTTTGTATCCTGCTGTTTTGCCAAATTTATTATTAGGTGATGTAGTGTTTTGGTGGAGTCTAAAGGACTTTCTATGTATACTATCATGTCATCTGCAAACAATGATGATTTTACTTCTTCCTTTACAATTTGGATGCCTTTTATTTCTTTTTCTTGTCTGATTGCTGTGGCTAGGACTTCCAATACTATGTTGAAAAGGAGTGGTGAAAGCAAGAACCCTTGTCTTGTTCCTGATCTTAGTGGGAAAGCTCTAAATTTTTGCCCATTGAGTATGATGTTGGCTGTAGGTCTCTCATATATCGCCTTTGTTATGTTGAAGAATGCTCCCTCTATTCCCATTTTGCTAAGTGCTTTCATCATAAATTGGTGTTGTACATTATCGAAGGCTTTTTCCACATCTATTGATATGATCATGAGATTTTTGTCTTTTTTTGTTTATGTGGTGTATTACGTTTATTGATTTGCGAATATTGTACCATCCGTACATCTGTGAGATGAATCCCACTTGATTATGGTGTATGATCTTTTTAATGTATTTCTGGATGCAGTTTGCCAATATCTTGTTAAGGATTTTAGCACCTATGTTCATCAGCAATATTGGCCTAAAGTTTTCTTTCTTTGTTATGTCTTTATCTGGTTTGGGTATTAGGATGATCCTGGCTTCATAAAAAGAGTTTGGGAGTCTTCCATTTTCTTGAATTTTTTTGAATAATCTGTGAAGGATGGAGGTTACCTCTCCCTTAAATGCTTTGTAAAATTCTCCTGTGAAGCCTTTTGGTCCAGGGCTTTTATGTGTAGGAAGATTTTTTATTATTGCTTCAACTTTCTGCTTCTTCTTCATTCAGTTTTGGAAGACTATATTTTTCTAGAAATTTGACCTTTTCACCTAGGTTTTCAAATTTCTTGGCATATAGTTCTTCATAGTAATTTCTTACAATCCTTTGTATTTCTGTGATGTTAGTTGTAATCTCTCCTCTTTCATTTCTGATTGTGTTTACTTGGGTCCTCTCTCTTTTTTTCTTGATGAGCCTGCTTAAAGGCTTGTCGATTTTATTTATCATTTCAAAGAACCACATCCTGGATCTATTGATCCTTAGAATTGTGCTTTTAGTCTCTATGTCATTTAATTCTGCTCTGATCTTGGTTATTTCTTTCATTCTATTTGTTCTGGGCTGTCGTTGTTGTTCCTCAAATTCTTGTAGGCGTAGGGTTAGGTTGTTTATTTGAAATGTTTCTATCTTTTTTAGGTAGGCCTGTATTGCTATGAACTGCCCTCTCAGGACTGCCTTCACTGTGTCCCATAAGTTTTGGATTATTGTATGTTCATTTTCATTTGTTTCCAGAAACATTTTTATTTATTCCCTAATTTCATTCTTGACCTTTTCATTGTTTAATAGGATGCTATTCAAACTCCAGGAGTTTGAGTCTTTTGGGTTTTTTTCCTTGAGGTTGGTTTCTAGTTTCAGTCCCTTGTGGTCAGAGAAAAGGCTTGATATGATTTCAATTTTGTTGAATTTGTTGAGGCTTGTTTTGTGTCCTATCATGTGGTCTAATTTGAAAATGTCCCATGTGCATTTGAAAAGAATGTGTATTTTGCTTCTTTGGGATGAAAGGCTCTATATATATCAGTTAAGTCCATTTCATCTAGGACTTTGTTCAGTGACACAATATCTTTGTTGACATTTTGTTTGGAAGATTTGTCCATTTTTGACAGTGGGGTGTTAAAACTCCCTGCTATAATTGTGTTGCTGTTAATATATTTCTTAAAATCCTCCAAGGTTTTCTTTATATATATGGATGCTCCTATGTTGGGTGCATATATGTTTACAATGTTTATTTCCTCTTGATGGGTTCTTCCCTTGAATATTATAAAGTGACCTTCTGGGTCTCTTTTCATGGCCCTTCTTTTGAAGTCTGTGTTGTCTCATATGAATATTGCTATCCCAGATTTTTTTCCTGTCCATTTGCTTGGAAAATTTGTTTCTAGCCCTTCACTTTCAGTCTGTGTAGGTCTTTTGTTCTGAGGTGGGTCTCTTGTAGGCAGCACATGTGTGGGTCATATTTTCTTATCCATTCAGCTATTCTGTGTCTTTTGATTGGAGCATTTAATCCATTTATGTTTAAGGGTATTATTGATAGGTACTTATTCATTGCCATTTTTTCGTACCTGTGTTCCTCTCTCACTGTTTTTCTTCCTGTTCTTAAAACAGACCCTGTAGCAGATCTGGTTTGAAAGACATATATTCTTATAGGCTTCTTTTGTCTGGGAAACTCCTTGTTTGGCTTTTCATTTTAATTGATAGCCATGCTGGATAGAGCAGTCTTGGTTGCACGCCTCTGGTTTGCATTACTTGGAGTATTTCTTTCCATTCCCTTTTGGCTTGGAGCATTTCCATTAAGAAGTCAGCTGCTAGTCTTATTAGGGCTCCCTTATATGTTACTTCCTGTTTTTCTCTTGCTGCCTTTAAGATTCTCTCTTTGTCCTGGCATTTTGCCATTTTAATTATGATGTGTCTTGAAATGGGCCTCTTTGGGTTCCTCTTGATTGGGACTCTCTGTATTTCCTGGATTTGTGTGACTTTTTTTCTCATCACATTAGGGAAGTTTTCCATCATTACTTTTTCAAACAGGTTTTCTATCCCTTGCTCTTCTTTTTCTCCTTCTAGTATCCCTATTATGTGGATATTATTACATTCCATGTTGTCCTGCATTTCCCTTAACCCCTCTTCATTCTTTCTGAGTCTCTTTTCCTTTTCTTGCTCTTTCTGGGTGTTTTTTTCTACCTTGTCCTCCAGCTCACTAATCCAATCCTCTGCTTCATCAAGCCTGCTTTTGATTCCTTCTACTGTGTTCTTCAGTTCAGAAATTGTATTCTTCATTTCCTTTCAGCCCTTGTTGATATTTTCTATTTCTTTTTTCATGTTCATGTAGTTTGCAGTGAGTTCATTGTAGTTTGCCTGTCATTTTTGGTAATTCTATGTCAGCTCATTGAGCTTCCTGATAACCATTGCTTTGAACTCAATATCTGTAAGTTGACTTGCCTCTGTTTCACTTTTCATTCTCTCCGAGGCTTCCTCCTTTCCTTTCCTTTCCTTTCCTTTCCTTTCCTTTTGTTTTGGGGCTGTTTCTTTGTCTTCCCATTATTTATGAGGCTCTTCTTGTTAGCTCCTGCTTTTTAAATTGGTCTGTTCTGATTTCTTGGGTTTCTGGTGTGAACTTCTGTGGTAGAAGACCTTTGAGATTCAGTGATGAAGTCTCTTTGTTCTCCTGAGCTCGCTGGTCTTGGGCTGTCATTTATGTTGGCTCTCTGTATGTCTTTGGGTTTTGATTGTCATTGGGTCCTTCTTTTGTGGGTCCTTCCCTTCAACTGATTAACTGAGGGTCACTCCACCTACCACGTCTTGTATTCGGTTGTGCAGGTGTGGGCAGGTTATGCTGAAACTGGTTCTTCTGTGTGTACAAGGTTTTGAGGATTCTTTCTCACTCTTGTTCAGTTGTTTGTTCTGGGTAATTTCTCCACCATTTAATTGTATTTCCAGATTGGTCCTGGGTTGAATTAGTGTGGCTTCCACTCTGTCCTTCACCTTCTCCTGTTGTTATCTGTTGTTGGTTCCTTGGTTGGTGGGTTTCCTCTTCCAGCAGGTGTACTGGTGTTCACAGCTCCCACCATGTGATTTTTCAATGCCCTCTACAATATTTGGTCTCCAGTCTTCATATATGCTGGGATACCATTGGATGCTTGCTCTGTTTCTCAGTAGATCAGCTAGGTGTCTCACTCGTGTGCAGGGGGATGCGGACTCTGCTCCCACCTATCTCACTGCCATCTTCTCCATTTCTCAACAATGCTTTTGTATATCTAATGAGTCAAAAAAGAAATTAAAAAAAATTAAATACTTTCAGATGAATGTAAATGAACACATAACATAAAACTTGTGAGACACAGCAAAACCAACCTCACAGGGAAGTTTGTAGTTGTAAACACCAAATTAAAAATGCAGGATGTTCCCAAATTAATAACCTAACTTTACAACTTTAGGAACTGAAAAAAGAATAAACTTAAACCAAAATCAGCAAAAAGAAATAAATGATCAAAATTACTTAAAGATAAATGAAAAAGAAACAAAAAAAATAAGAATCAATCAGTAATTGAAAATCTCCCAGTGAAGAAGCCCAAAATCAGATGTCTTCCCTTATAAATTCTATAAATCATTAATGAATGATTGTTTTCTAACTCTTCCAAAACATATTGCAAAAAAGAACCTTTCCTAAAGTCAATATATGAGGACAAAATTATCTTAATACCTAAGCTAGACAAAGACACCACAAGAAAATGACATATCAATATCTCTTATGAAGATACATATAAAAATCCTCAACAAAATACTAGCAAATCAAATTCAGCACAGAACCCTACTAGAAACAATAAGTGCTGGTGAGGCTGTGGAGAAAAGGGAACCCTAGTGCACTGTTGGTGGGAATGCAGACTGGTACAGCCACTGTGGAAAACAATATGGAATTTCCTCAAGAAACTAAAAATGGAACTGCCTTTTGACCCAGCAATTCCACTGCTGGGAATATACCCTAAGAACCACCAAACACTATTTCGAAAGAAGTTATGCAGCTCTATGTTAATTATAGTGCTATTTGCAATAGCCAAGTGCCAGAAACAGCCTAAGGGCCCATCAGTAGATGAGTGAATTAAAAAACTGTGATACATTTACACAATGCAGCAGAGAGAAAGAAGGAACTCCTACCTTTTGTGACAACATGGTTGGAACTGGAGACTATTATGCTAAGTGAAATAAGCCATTCAGTAAAAGTTAATACCATATGTTCTCACTTGTAAGAAGAATCTAACGAACAAAGTAAACTAACAAGCAAAATAGAACCAGAGACATGGAACAGATTGACAGCTGCCAGGAGTGAGGAGGAATAATGGTGGAAAGAAGGGGAGAGGATCAGTCAAAGAACATGTATGAATGACCCATGGACAACAGTGTGGGGATTGATTGTGGGAGTGGGGGTGGGGATGGGCTGGGCTGAGTTGGGCAAAGGGAGAAAAATTGGGACAAGTATAATAGAATAACAATCATAAAAACAAGAAGCATTAACACCTTAGTTTACTTGAGCTGCTATAACAAAATATCATAAACAGTTCTGGAAGTTGAAAGTCTGAGACCAGGATGCCATCATGGTCATTTCCTTTCTGAGAGCCTGCTCCCTGCTTTGCAAATGGCCATCTTTTGTTGTGTTCTCACATAGCAGAGAGCAGAAAGAGAGAGAAAGAAAGCTGTCCGATGTCCTTGTGTAAGGACACTAATCTCATTCATGAGGGCTCCACCCTCATAATCTAATACTCTCCTAAAGGATCCGCCACCCAATATCAACACTGTGGGGTTAGTGTTTGAACACATGATTGGGGCAGAGAGAATTCAAACATTCAATCCATTGCAATGACCAAGTAAGATTTATGCTATGAATGCAAGGGTGGTTCATCACTTGAAAATCAACAGTGCAACATACCCCATAAATAGAATTAAGAAAAAAATGAATAATCATCCCAACTGAAGAAAAAAAAATGAATCTGGCAAAGTACAACAATCCTTTATGATAAATACACTGAAGAAACTAGAAACAGAAGGGAATTTTATCAATTTGGTAAAGAACATTTTTGAAAAATCCACAGCCAACATATTCAATGGTAAAAGTCTGAAAGCTTTCTCCCTAAGATCAGGAACAAGACAAGGATGTTTGCTTTCATCAGAGTCATTTAAAAAAACAAAATTCAAATTAGAAAGTAAAAAGTGAAAACTATGATATTTGCAGATATCATGAGTGAAATCCACAAACTACAGGCATACCTCATTTTATTACACTTTGCAGATGTTGCATTTCTTTTACAAACTGAAGGCAAGACCTTCCACCAGCAAAAGGATTACTACTTATTTTATTGTGATACTTGCTTTATTGCAGTGGTCTGGACCAAATCTACAAGATCTCTGAAATATTCCTGTATTAGAGAGAATAAATGAATTAAGCACACAAAAATCAGTTGTATTTCTGTACACTGACAATGAACCATCTGAAAAATAAATTGAGAAAACAATTGCATTTACAATTGCATCCAAAAGAATAAAACATCTAGGAATAAATTTAGCCAAGGAAGTGACCAACTTGTTCACTGAAAACCCTAAAGTATTGCTAAAATAAATTAAATAAAACCTAAATAATCTAAAGACATCTGGTGTTTATGTTCTGAAAAACTTAATATTGTTAAAATCACAATATTACCCTAAGCAATCTATAGATACAATTGAAATCCAATGGCCTCTTTGCATAAACAAAAAGCCAAAATAATTTTGAGAGAAAGAACCAAGATAAAGGACTCATACATACTTCTTGTGTTACTGGCATGAGGACAGGTGTGGGAATCAACTGCTTGATGCATTTGGAGTTTTTTGGGGGGTGATGAAATACTTTAGAACTTGATATAAGTGGTGGTTGCTAGCATTGTGTTGTTGTGCTAAATGCCAACAAATTGTATGCTTTAAAGTGGTTAATTTTATTTTATGTGAATTTCACCTCCATAACAAGTTTAAATGAGTAAAATTATAACAAGCTTAACTTAAAACAAGATTAAATTTTTATGAGTAAATTGTATACTTACATTATTTTGGACAAATTATACCCAGGATTAACATAAATCAGATTCCAACATTTTGACATTCTTCAATTTTACAGCAAATTGCTTTTTAAATTTAGTATTTATTGTATTTTTTCCATTTAGTCCCCTTATATTCCCGTCCCCACCATGAGCAATCATCACATTGTTGTCTATGTCCATGAGTCCTGTAGCCCAGGGCTGTCTAACCTGAGGCCCATGGGGTGCATGCAGCCCAGAATGGCTATGAATGTGGCCCAACACAAAATTGTAAATTTACTTAAACACTGTAAGATTATTCTGTGATTATGTGTCACAATGTCACATAAAATAAATGTACATACTCTTTTGCTATTGTACACATGTGTGGCTGCAGTTTCACGACAGTGTGAGGCTTCAAGTGTGTTATCTTGGAAACACAGACAGTAGAACTGACACCATCAGACATTACATGTGCTCGTGGTGACTTAGCGAGGCAGCAATTATCTATAATATTTCAACCTACCATTGCCCCGTCAGGTGTTTAATATTATTTAGCAGTCAGATAAACATTCTTATTTGATTATTGAAGGTACTTCCACACCTTTACAGTGCCTCACACATCGCCCGCCACACTTTATAATCGGTGCTCCACCTCGCCCTGCCTTGGCAGACAAGAGGGCTGTGGAAGGGTCCAACCTTGCTTTCTATTTTTCTGTCAATTAATTTTTATAATAAAAGCAAGTGAAGACCCTTATTTATTATTATTATTTTTAATCTCAGCATGACTTTTACAACATCTCAAAAGAAAAAAGAACCCCCAAAAAGAAAAATTACAGATGAAGGAAGATTGTTCAATGAGAAGTGGACAGATGATTATTTTTTGTCGAGGCAAGTAGTAAGGCATTCTGCTTAATTTGCAGGGAATTTGTGCAAGTTTTCAAAGACTATAATTTCAAAAGGCATTATATGCACAACATGCTGCCAAATTCAATGCATAGGAAGGATTATGTCATAAGGACAAAATAGCTGAACTAAAAATTGTCTGTCTTTTCAACAAAAAGTTTTTCAAAAAGTGTCAGCTCAGGGGGGTATCCATTGTAAAAGCTAGTTACGCAAAAGCTAGTTTTGTAGCATATTTAATAGCAAAAAAAATAAAATCATTTATTAATGGTGAGTTTATTAAACAATGTATAGAGAATATGGCAGGTATTATTTGCCCTGAAAAAAAGGGATATTTCTAAAATTAGTTTGTCTCACCAGACTACAGCTTGGCAAACTGAAGAAACTGGAAAATGTATTGAAAGAAGTTTGAAGAGTAAAACTGCT
>VMDR010037864.1:0-10125 GCA_007922815.1 Macrotus californicus | reverse complement strand
GGATGCCCGCTTTCACTACTCCTATTCAACATAGTATTGGAAGTCCTAGCCACAGCAATCATACAACAAGAAGAAATAAAAAGGCATCCAAATTGGAAAAGAGGAAGTAAAACTGTCATTGTTTGCAGATGACATGATAGTGTACATAGCAAATCCTATAGACTCCACCCAAAAACTACTCAACCTAATAAATGAATTTGGCAAAACAGCAGGATACAAAGTCAATATTCAGAAATCAAAGGCATTTTTGTATACTAACAATGAAACATCAGAACCAGAAATCAGGAAAAAAATCCCATTTGATTTAGCAACAAGAAAAATAAAGTACCTAGGAATCAACCTAACCAAGGAGGTAAAATACCTGTACTCAGAAAACTATACAATGCTGAAGAGAGAAATTAAGGAAGACACAAACAAGTGGAAGCATGTACCATATTCATGGAATGGAAGAATTAACATCATCAAAATGGCCATACTACCCAAAGCAATTTATAGATTCAGTGCCATCCCTATTAAACTACCAATGACATATTTCACAGATATAGAACAAACATTTCAGAAATGTATATGGAACCATAAAAGACCCTGAATAGCTGCAGCAATTCTGAGAAAGAAGAACAAAGCAGGAGGGATCACAACACCTGATATCAAACTGTATTACAAGGCCACTGTAATCAAAACAGCCTGGTACTGGCATAAGAATAGACATATAGACCAATGGAACAGAACAGAGAGCCCAGAAAAAAACCCAAGTCTCTATGGTCAACTAATATTCGACAAAGGGGGAAGAAGTATAAAATGGAGTAAAAATAGCCTCTTTAACAAATGGTGGTGGGAGATTTGGAAAGCTACTTGCAAAAAAATGAAACTCGACCACCAACTTACATCATACACAAAAATAAATTCGAGGTGGATAAAAGACTTAAATATACACCATGACACCATAAAAATCCTAGAGGAAAATCTCAGATATTCCACCCAGCAACGTCTTCAGTGATGTGTCCCCTAAAGCAAGGGTCATAAAAGAAAGAATAAACAAATGGGACCTCATCAAATTAAAAAGCTTCTGCATGGCAAAAGAAAACAGCATTAAAATGAAAAGAGAACCAACTACATGTGAAAACGTATTTGCCAATGATGACTCGGATAAGGGTTTGATCTCCAAAATATAAAGAACTCACATGACTCCACTCCAGGAAGACCAAAAATCCACTTAAAAAAATGGGCAAAAGACTTGAACAGACACTCCTCCAAGGAGGATATACAGAGGGCCCAGAGACATATGAAAAGATGCTCAGCATCACTAGCCATCAGAGAGATGCAAATTAAAACCACCATGAGATACCACTTGACACCGGTCAGAGTGGCCATCATAAACAAATCAACAGACAAGTGTTGGAGAGGATGTAGAGAAAAGGGAATCCTGGTGCACTGTTGGTGGGATTGTAGACTGGTGCAGCCACTATGGAAAACAGTATGGAATTTCCTCAGAAAACTAAAAATGGAACTGCCTTTTGACCCAGCAATTCCACTGCTGGGATTATATCCTAAGAGCCCTGGAACACCAATCCAAAAGAACTGATGCACCCCAATGTTCATAGCAGCACAATTTACAAGAGCCAAGTGCCGGAAGCAACCTAAGTGCCCATCAGTCAATGAGTGAATCAAAAATCTGTGGTACATTTACACAACGGAATTCTACACAACAGAGAGAAAGAAGATCCTACCCTTTGCAACAGCATGGATGGAACTGGAGAGCATTATGCTAAGTGAAATAAGCCAGGTGGTGAGGGAGAAATATCACATGATCTGACCTTTAACTGGAACGTAATCAACAAAAGAAAACAGCAAACAAAATACAACCAGAGACATTGAAATTAAGAACAATCTAACAATGGGCAGAGGGGAAGGGGGAGGGAACAGTGCAGGGAAGGGTTTCCAGGAAACACTATAAAGGACACATGGCCATAACCAAGGGGGAGGGTGGGAGGAAGGGAGGGAGGTTGGATTGGCTAAGGTAGGGGGGGAGTGGTGGGGGGAAAATGCTGACAACTGTAAGTGAACAACAATAAATTAATTTAAAAAAAGAAAAAAGAAAATAAAGAGCCTCCTGCTGGCTTCAATCCGGCCAAGCCAGTTCAGGTGTCACTGGCGCTGAGGATGCAGGTATGGGCCTCCTCTTCTGCTTTCCCTGCAGTGCAGGGCTTGTGTGCTAGGGTCCTCTGGGCAGCAGGGTCAAGCAGGCTCCCTTCCTGGGCTCTGGTTATGCGTTTTCAGCCTCCACCACTGGGATGGAACAGGCATCTCCTGTCCACAGGTTTGGGTGAGCACCGTCTCCGGGGCTGCAGCTGTGTGTGCCTGGCCTCTGCTACTGGGATGGGACAGGCTGTCTTTTGTCCAGCAGGTTTGGGTGCCACGGTCCCAGAGCTTCGTGTGTGAGCTCAGGGCCTTGCATGCCACTGCAGGAGTGCCACACGGCTGGGTGGGGTTAGGGGCACAATAGGCCAGGCGGCTGCTGCAGGAGAATTTGCCAGAGCCACTGAGTGCCTCTTTGTTCTTTTTTTCTTTTTGAGAAACTCCAGCTCAAGTCTGCCACTCCAAATAAGCACCTGGCCTTACACATAGCCCCCCTTTGCAATCAGATGGGGGACTGACCTAGTCTGGGTCCCTGACAGCTGACTCTCCCTAGTTGGCGTCCACAGTCTCAGTGGGTGCACACAGCCCCTGCGTTTTCGCCACCTGGTCCTTACTTGCCCCCTGTGACTTCAAGCATCCAGGTCTTTCCCCGTGCTGCTCAAACCTTGTTTGGCAGGAGAGGGAGCTGTTGACCCAGCTCTCTCCGTAGAATCCCACCACTGACTCGGTGAGCACCGGGCCTGGGGCTGCAGCCCCCCTGGTCCCCATGCTGGTCCCAGGGACCTTATTGTCCAGAAGCACCCTCCTTACTGTGTTTCTTCAGTGTGCTTTACAAATCCTCATCTCCAATCTTCTTATATGCTGGGATACCATAGGCTGTTCACTCTGTTCCTCAGAAGATTGGCTAGGTATCCCACCCATGCGCAGGGAGAAGTGGATTCTGCTCCCATCTATCTCACCACCATCTTCCTGAATCTCTCAGCTCCCCTTGTCTTTTGATTGGAATATTTAATGCATTTACATTTAAGGTTATTATTGATAGGTATTTATTCATTTCCATTTTATTCTCTTTGCACCTGTGTTCCTCTGTCTCCCACTGTTTTCTTTCCTCTTCTTAAGGAAGTTGCAATAGCATATCTTACAATGCTGGTTTAGTGGAGGTGTAGTCTTTTAACCTTCTTTTGTGTGTGAATCTCCTTATGTCACCTTCAATTTTATTGAGAGCCTTGCTGGATAGAGTACTTTTGGTGGCAGTCTTTTGTTTTTCGTTACTTGGCATATTTCTTGCCATTCCCTCTGGCTTGTAATGTTTTCATTGAGAAGTCAGCTGCTGGCCTTATTGGGGCTCCCTTATATGCTACTTCATGTTTCTCTCTTTCTGCCTTTAAGATTCTCTTTTTGTCTTGGAATTTTGCCATTTTAATTATGATGTATCTTGGAGTGGGCCTCTTTGTGTTCATCTTGATTGAAACCCTCTGTGCTTCCTGGACTTGTGTGGCTTTTTCTCTCATCAAATTAAGGAAGTTTTTCATTACTTTTTCAAACAGATTTTCTATTCTTTGCTCTTCTTCTTCTGGTATCCCTTTTATGCTGATATTTTTAGTTTCATGTTGTCTTGCAGTACTCTAAACCCCTTTCATTCTTTTTGAATCTCTTTTCTTTTTGTTGCTCTTTCTGTGAGTTTTTTTCTACCTTGTTATCCAGCTCACTGATTCGATTCTCTGCTTCATCTAGCCTGCATGTGATTCCTTGTATTGTGTTCTTCAATTCGGAAATTATATTCTTCATTTCCTCTTGGCCCTTGTTGATTGTTTATATATCCTTTCTTTATGCCAATATAGTTTGCAGTAAATTCCTCATAGTTTCCCTGCAGTTTCTGGTAATTTACGTTGAGCTCATTGAACTTCCTTATAACAACTGTTTTGAACTCAATATCTGATAGTTGACTTGCCTCTATTTCATTTAGCATTCTTTCTTCAGTTTCCTCTTTTCCTTTCAACTGAAGATTGTTTCTTTGTCTTCCCCTTATTTGTGAGACTCTTCTTGTTTGTTTCTGCTTCTTAATTGATCTGTTTTGACTCACTGACTCTGTGGTGTGAACTTCTGTGGTAGGAGGCTGTCGAGATTCAGTGGTGCAATCTCCTTGATCACCTAAACTTGATGCTCTTGGATAGTCCTTTGTGCCATTTATGTTGGTTTTCTGGATGTAATTGGGTTTTGATTTTGTTGGGTCTTTCTTTGGTTGTTTTTTTTCCTCCAGCCAGTTGAGTGAGGATCACTCCACCCCCATGTCTTGTATGCTGTTGTTGAGGTGTAGACAGGTTGTGCCAAAGCTAATTCTTCTGTCTGTCTGAGGTTATAAGGCCTCTCTCTTGCTATTGCTCTGTTGTTTGTTCTGGGTGCATTCACCATAGTTTAGTTATAGTTCCAGATTGGTCTTGGGAGGACGTTAATGTGACTTCTGGTCACTCCTCTGCCATCTTCCTCCAGCACACCTAGTCTCCTAATGTGAGTCATATTTTGATTTTAAAGTGCCTGGGACACATCCACACAGGGAAATCTTACTTTCTGTTGATCTGAAACCCTAAGTGCCAGATAGTACTTTTAGCATTTCTTATACAAAACCTGTGAGATGAAGAAGACCTGAATGTACTGTTGGTACTTGATGCACACTCTGTCCTGCAGGATCCATGTGTTGTGGATGTTTATGTTATGGCTGAGATGAATGGTGGACAAATTCACATGGACTACAGAAGTCCTGTGGAGAAAAAAGGATGGCACAGCTGCTCTCTAGGTGAGAGAAAGGGCCCCGACCCCTGCCTGGACAGGCTTTTATTGATGTTCTAGGTACATTACGTCAAGGATGGTCCTCATGTACTATGCACAGGTTCACTTTAGGTAGTTACCTTTTATAGATAACAAAGGAAAGAATGTTTCTAATTACTTCAAAGAGAAAGGACATTTGCAAATACAAAGGGGAAAAGTGGTTGAACTGGTTGTACTCCATCCTTGGGAGGTTTAGCACAGATTGTAGTAAACATTTGCTGCCTCAATTCAGGGGGAGGGAATTTTAGCAAAAGCAAGCCTCAAGGTGGCCTAGGTACAATGCAGGCCTAATTCCCCATGGGAAAACCAATCCATGGGTTTGGCTTCTTGTGTGCTGACATGCTCCCTGCTGGCTTTCCAAGTCAGAGGATGGGCTACATTCACCTTCCCATGTGGATAGGTTCCCTATAGGTACTCACTCATTAAATAACCTATTTTTTCATGCCACAGATCCTTATATATTTTGGTATATGGGTCTAATTGCATACAAATGAGGCTAAGAAAAACAGCCTCAAATTAGTACTAAAATCTGTTTTTGGTGGTTTTAAAACTAATTACCATTTAGAAAGATGAAAAAAATCATCAGGTTTTTGCTTATTATCTTTACTTTGGGGGAAAATGCATTATATAGCCAAAGTAAATATTGGAAAATTGTCACCCTAAGCTCTCTGAAAAATATTAGCAACAAATTTGAATTTTCCCTGACCTTGAATTGTGACTTCATTGCCACTAAAAAATAACAACAACAGCAACAAAAACCCTACCCTGGCTGGTGTGGCTCAGTGGATTGGGCACTGGCCTGCAAATCAAAGAGTCACTGGTTAGATTCCCAGTCAAGGTGCATGCTGGGTTGCTGGCCAGGTTCCCAGTAGGGGCCATGTGAGAGGCAACCACAGATTGATGTTTCTCTCCTTTTCTTTCTCCCTTCCCCTCTGTCTAAAAATAAATAAATAAAATAAAATCTTAAAAAATAAAACCCTAACACATGATGCTTTTCACTCCTCCCAGCTAAGTAAGTATTCCATTTTGAATGACAAATGGTGCTGGCATTCCTTATCTGCTTTTGATAATGGAAAGTAGAGCTGCTTAAAATAATAGAGATTGTACATGACAGGACATTTATTTTGTTTAAGTCATATCATAATAGCAGATTATGACTTGGCATTTTTTGGCATCAGTGGAATGTATTGATTTTGGAGATATTTTAAAATAAATTTTAGATGATGTTTTCTTTGGAATTCATTTCTATAAAAATGAATTCATCTTTATAAAACTAAATCTCTATAAAACCAAATCTCAGCAACACAGAGAAGATGGAAATCCTAAAATG
The DNA here is from genome assembly GCA_007922815.1 of Macrotus californicus. NCBI lineage: Eukaryota > Metazoa > Chordata > Mammalia > Chiroptera > Phyllostomidae > Macrotus > Macrotus californicus. The sequence goes on along the minus strand of VMDR010037864.1, from coordinate 3,833 downwards.
TAACCATTCTACAGGTGGTCATCAGTTGACTTAGAAGCACAGTCTTACCCATTTTCTGAAGGAATCTCATCTACCTCAAACATGTAGAAGGAACTCTTTCTCAGGTAATATTTTAGTATCAGAATGACCAGAGCACATATCTTTGCAACTCAAGCCTATTAGATTTTCAAGTACAATCACTGTACCTTTGATTCTAAAAACCAGTGAACATTTACTTTTCTAGTTCTGTGAATAATGGTCCTAAAACAGGACAGTTATTGGTGCACCTAAACTTCACATAGCTCAATTAAGCTCTCTACGCTGAATGCTGATTTCAGGTAATTCAGAAGCTTAAGATATTTAAACCAATATGCCAATTACAAATGTATAAAAACTTTTCATTAAAATTGATTCTGGAGGACATTTCCCTTTTCCATTAGTAAAAAAAGTAATTGAATTTCATGAATGCATATCACCTTTCCCCCACTTAATTGGAATTAGTGAGATTTTATAATTGGCCTATATATTTTGTAACACACTGTGCCTATGTGATTACAAAGACCTGTGTCCTCAATATATGATCCACTGGGGATCCTAGAGATATTTAAAATAAGACAAAGATCACTGGATTACAGAATCTGCAGATACTCTATTGTCATGTGACACCCAATATTGTAATACGAATTAGGTTAAGGCACAATACAGGTCTTACCAGGGAGAAAGACTTTTTTAACTAAGTTTCAGTAAGTTCTAAGATTATAATAATGTTTGATGTCTTTCTTGCTCTCAACACTTGCCTCAAGCATCTCCGTTCAAAGAGAAAGTTAGGGAAAATATTGTCAAGAGAAACAGGATAAAACTGCTTATAGCCTTGACTTGTAATTTGTCATGAAAGTTTTCTAACTCAATTTATTTTCAATAAACTTGTTCCATTCTTTAATATTTCAAAGGAGTACCACACCAACTAAACAAAAATCTTAGGTTACCTAGGTTTTTAATATCACATCAAGGGCATATAATCTTCCCTTTTTCCACTTACATTTGTTAAAGAGGTCTGGAACTGGTTCTGTTGTTTTCAAAACTGTATACTTACCAGAGAGGTTGTAATGAGTTTGCCATAGGCTAATGGAAAAGAAAGATCTATCTGACTTACTTGAAATTTTTATAATTAAGGTCAGGCCTCTGTGTTATTCATTTTAAACCTCAGCATTAGCAATTTACATTGAGGCTTCTTTGGGAACAACCCTTTAGCTATCAACAAATATTGACCGGCAACTGGAATATTTGAAAATCTTTATTAAGAGGGATGTCAGTTAGAATCATCATAAATGATACCTTTATATTTCATCAAGTACCGAGAGGCCAAGAGTTATTGGATGAGATCAACTACCAAAAAGATCACATAAAAATGACCCTAGATGCCAGTTTTGTTGAACAAGCTTTCCACAGTACTTATTTATACATTATTAAAGGTGTGACATTCAAGATATAATTTGCAACTCTTGGTTTCATGTGAGAGAAACTGTTCTAACTAGCTAAGAAAAGAAGGAAATTTGCTGACTTATCTGACTGCAAAGTGCAAATGACAGGGCTAATCCCAAGCATGCCTAGATCTAAGGGCTCCCATAATGTCACCAGGGTTCTGTCTCTCCCTCGGTCTCTTGCAAGACTTATCCATGAGCATAAGCAGAGATTACTTGAAGCAGCCAGATCCAAATTCTAGAAATGTAGTTACAACAACAGAAAGAAAGCACAGTAGGGTGGTGACATCCAAAATGGTGGCATGAGAAGCTCTGTAGAATTGCTCCCCAGTAAAACAAGCATAGATGGCAAAAATTATTTTTAAAACAACTATTTATAGTTTATGCAAATTGACCTAAGAGCCTGAGCAAAGGTCCTTGGAGAACCATGTTTATTATTCAAGAAAATCTACTAAAACTTAGTAAGAAAGAGTGAGACTCTGTGTCATTTGAACCATGACTTACTTCCTCCTTCTTCCCTTCTAGCTTAGCGTGATGGAAACTCAATTCTAGGCAATTCAGTCAAGTACACAGGGATCCTTTTCTCCACAGCTCCCAGTTGAAGGATATGGCATTTCCTTGAAGGAAGAGGGCAGATCACCAGTATTCCTCATCTCCACTAGCTGTGTGTTGCAGAGTTTAAATTCCAGCCAATTGTGCTCAAGATTTCAGGGGCTCCCTCAATTAAGAGGAAGCTTCTAAATTCAAAAGAGGAGCAAGATAAAATATTAAGTTAGTTTATAAGAGAGAACTAGGAAAAGAGACATATAAAAAGTACCCTCCTGGTGTCAGAACAAAGTTCAAAGACTGGCTTTAAAAACTATTTCTGAAAATGATCCTGAATTTAATTGGATCAGGCTGTGAAAACTATTTCTGAAAATGATCCTGAATTTAATTGGATCAGGCTGTGGAGTAATTTGTGCCTCAGGCCACTATCAAAAACAATAAAACAATGAGCTGGCAATTAGTGGAGCCTAATAACTAAGTGTAATATCAACAGCAGCAGATAGCTTAACAGAAAGATTAGAGTAGTCCAGTCAAAGAGAGCCCTGACAAAAACAGTCATTTCTTAGTGACTGCACACATGCCCAGGGCTGCACCCACCGAGAAACAAGATTATAGGTTTCACATGGTGCATGAAATGGAGTCACTAAAATAGTACAGTCAAGATACTAAACAAATAAGCAAGCAAACAACATCAACAAGTCCTTCATGTTGGTATATGTATGTGTGGTGGGGGAAAGGGTCAGTAGCCACAGTTGTTACAATATATTATCTAAAACATCCTAGAAACAGGAAAGTATGACTCATTCATAGGAAACAATACAGGTAACAGAAACTGCCTATGAGAGGACCCAGATGTCAGATTTAGTAGAAAAAAACTTCAAATCAGCCATTATAAATATTTTCAAGCCACAAAAGGAAACAACCAAGATGTCCCTCAGAAGGTAAATGGATAAATAAATTGTGGTACATCCAGACAGTGGAATATTATTCAGCACTAAAAAATGAGCTTTCAAACCATGAAAAGTCAAAGAAGAATTTTAAATGCATATCACTAAGTGAAAGAAGCCAATCGGAAAGGCTACATACTCTTCTTTCAACTGTATGACATTCTGGAAAAGGCAAAACTGTGGAGATGATAAAAAATCAGTGGTTGCCTGAGTGGGGGAGGGGGATTGTGGGATGAATGAATAGGCACTGCACAAAGGATTTTTAAGGGTGTGAAAATATTCTTTATATTATAATGATGGATATATGTCATTATATATTTATCCAAACCCATAGAATGTATAACACCAAGAGCAAACTATAATGTAAACTATGATTTAAGTGATTATGATGTGTCAATATAGGTTCATCCCTGGTAACAAATATGCCATTATGGTATATGATATGGATATAAAGAGAAGCTATACATATGTAGAGGCAGTGGGTATATGGGAAATCTCTGCACCTTCCTCTCAATTTTTTTGTGTACCTAAAACTTCCCTTAAAGTGTCTTCAATTTTTTTAATTCAAGGGACCTAAAAGTTCCAAAACAATATTTTAAAGGGGGAAAAACTTGTAAGACTCTCACTGTTAGATTTCAAAATTTACTACAAATCTACAGTAACCAAGCCAGTGTAGTACTGGCGTAATGATATACATATATATCAATGGAAGAGAACTGATAGTCCAAAAATAAACACTCATATTTATACTCCACTGATTTCAGACAAAAGTGCCAAGACAATTCACTGGGGAAAGATTAATCTAGTCAACAAATGGTGTTGGGGCAACTGGATATCCACATGCAAAAAAAAATGAACTTGCATTCCCTACCTCATAATA
>VMDR010037863.1:0-10128 GCA_007922815.1 Macrotus californicus | reverse complement strand
ATTTCTTGTTCGTTTTATTGACTCCAGTGTCTTTTTTTTCCCAGAGGAGAAGAAGCTTAGAGTTCTGGTGTGATTGTTTCTTGCATTCTAGTGTGTTTCTGTTGTTTAAATTGGTCTGAGAACTTGGTTTGGGCACAATATTTCAGAGTTCACAGTGTGTTTTTCTGTATAGAAAATTAACCCTTGTCATCAACTGAAAGACAGCCAGACCAGTGACCAGAAGACAGGGATTACCTTGGAGACTCCTCCTCTGTCTCAGCCTCTGGGGTTCAGACTCATCACATTACTTAATGAGTTTCTTCTAAAATGATAGAAATTAGAACACTTTCTTTTCATAGTAAACATTCATGAGTCCAGCTCATGGGTTCTAAACTTTATTTGCATATATTGGATGTATAATAAATGCTTAATATATGTCACATATCTCTTTTTGAATATTGTTCTTAATTTAAAATTTATAATAGGGTATAATGCAGGTGAGTGTGTGTGTGTGTGTATAATTGTTGCATTTTACCAGTTTGCAAGCTTTATTTTTAGATAGGAGCTCTGTCTTACTCTTTTTTTAAAAAAAAGATTTTATTTATTTATTTTGAGAGAGAAGAAGGGAGGGAGAAAGTGAGGGAGAGAAATACCACATTCTCACATGCCCCAACTGGGGGCCTGGCCTGCAACCCAGGCATGTGCCTTGACTGGGAATCAAACCTGTGACCTTTCAGTTTGCAGGCCGGCACTCAGTCCACTGAGCCACACCAGCTAGGGCTGTCCTGTTCTTTTTGTGTGCTTTGTGTAGTACGAAAAGTATGAAAGATTCTTGTTGATTGTTAATTATCTGAAAATGCCTCTGTTTACTTTAGATCAAACATAAACTCAGAGTTTATAAATAACATTTGTATTATGTATGTTGGCCAGATTAAATTTAAGATGGAATTAATTGTGTTAGCTGGTAAAGAAGTAATTGTTGTAAAATAGAGTAATTCCCTGTATTAGAGGGGAAAACTTTCTTCTTTTATAGGGATTTGGTTTACATCTGTTACCCAGGAGCCATTTATTTTCAAAATAATTTCTCAAAACTTGTTTTTTGTCAATCTTCCATCAAAACTTTGAATACTAACTATATCAAGCATTGTGCTGTTTCTCAGAGTAAAAAGATTATATTCCTAAGCTTTAGACGTTTTTATTGAAGATGCATACAAAGATAGAAATTGCATATTAGTCTGGCAGGTACTGTTCTTCGAGATGCATTACTGTCCCAGCACAGAGTAGAGCGTCAGGGCGCCTGTGGAGGCTGGAAGCTTGACTCGGATGACTTCATAAGAGTTACTATGAGCTCTTTTGCATCTTGAGTTAATGCAGTGTATATGTATATACATGTTTCAGAAAACAGTTATCCCTAATTTAACACAGTCATCTTTACAAATCATGCATTTGCACGAATCCTGCACATCTCTGTGATATATTGTTTGTAATGATGACCAGTTTTATATATCTGTGACATCCTTTTTCTCTAAGACTTTTAGAACTCAGGATAAATTGGATTAGAACATTTTGTTCCAAGAAACTAATGATAGTTTATTTGTTGAAAGTTCTGCTTCATAAGAGCCTCTGATATTTATTTAAAATATATGAAGAGTTGTGATCTTGTCGCATTTATAGATGTATTATTTTTCAAATAAAAGTCATGATTCCTATCAGAGATTTAAGAATTTTCAGTACTGTTGTTCACAGTATTTCATCAAGCTATAGTTTGGTGTATAATTACGCAATTCTTGGAGTAAATTTTAAACACTTTTCCCGTCTTTCCAGATCAAGCTGAGTGTTAGAGTAGAACGTTGACTAGTGTGTGTTGGAATAAGTTTTACAATGTGAGAAGTGTGAGATCATTTTGGAGAGTGTCAGGAGCAGAATTCCCAAATAGAAATTCTCCTAATATCTTACAGCTGAAATCTTTCCACTAAATTCAACACATGTTTTTGTTAATCACTGTGAATGTCTAGATGTGCAGACACGCTCATTTTATCTTCTCTGTGAACGTGCTGGAGAGAGAGTAGTGTGGCTTCTGTCCCCTTTCTTTTTCCAAGGGTTTGGCAGCGCCTTTACAGAGTAAGTCTAGTTGGAATGTAGCCGAGGGCAGGAATCTTCTTTCCTGTTTTAATGGAGGAAATTGCTGGGTCGCCTTCTTAGGGGACCAGTTAACATCGTTTCAATTCTGTACCATAGTAAAATGGGTGTGAGTGGATCTGAAGAAGTTAGACACGTTGGGAGTTGCATTTTTTTAAAGGTTTTATTTATTTACTTGTAGAGAGGGGTGAAGGGAGGGAGAAAGAGAGGGAAACATCAGTGTGTGGTTGCCTCTCATGTGCCCTCTACTGGGGACCTGGCCTGCAACCCAGGCATGTGCCCTGATTGGGAATCAGACCGGCAACCCTTTGGTTCACAGGCCAGCCAGCACTCAATCAACTGAGCCACACCAGCCAGGGCGGTAGTTGCATTTTTTCTTCACCAAAATAGTGATCGCCCTCCTAGACTTAGTCATAAGTGCTTAAGTGGATGTGAGACTGTTAGCTGTCATCGACAGCGATTTACCTGACCCGAGTGATCCAAACAAGGGGGACTAGCTGTGCCTGGAAGTCAATTTCACTGTTGAATTTAACTTCTGATGCTTTCCTCTGGGATAAATTAATTTCGGGATTTATCTAGATTTTTTGAAATTGTAACGCAAAGAAGGAAATTAGAGTCAATTATAGGTTTCAGAGAATTAGCATTTTGCCATGTCATTTTATTAAGGATTTTGAACTGCCAGCAGCTGTTAAGAATCTTTAAAATATGATGCTAACAGTTAAATGCATTTTAAAAATCATAATTTAAAAAATTACCAATTTTAATTCATGAATTAATTTTATTGTAACTTTATTCTTAGTAAGAAAAAGCAGTGCTTTTCAAGAGTTTGAAGGCTATCAGAATTGAAAGTTTACTACTTGCATAAAATCAAAACCAGAAACTATAAAAGAAAAGGTTAATATCATTGCATTAATTTTTTTTTCTATTTAGAAGCTGCCATAAACTTTGTTAAAAGAAAAATGACAGGCTTGGAGATATATTTGTAACATACACAGCAGGCAGAAGGTTATGTAAGCTCTTAAAATGGATTAGGAAAATGGTTAAATGTCCCAATAACAAAATGGGCAAAGAATCAGAACAGCTAAGTCACAAAGGAAGGAATACAAAGTACCAGTAGATGTGAATAAATATTCAGCCTTACTTGCAATCTAAGAAATGTCAGAAAGTGAAAGAAAGGAAGAAGGAAAAGGAAGAAAATACCCAAAGTTAAAAGTATAGGGAAGTGGCTACTCGCAGACATTGTTTGGTGGAAGTCAATCTGTACAGACCCCTTTTGATGTGATTCGTAATATGTATCAAAATTATAGCTGCGTACCCTGCAGTCCGGTGGTTCTACCTATGAAAATTGATTCCCAGGAAAAATTTGGGTACATGTTCAAAGAGAAACCTATGAAGGTGCCTGTTACAATAGTGATAAATCAGAACCAACATAAATATTATTAATGGCTGTAAAGAAATTATTTAATAATTATATGGAATTCTGTGGAGGCATTTCATCCCATTTTTTTGTTGTAAAATACACCTTACATTCACATTTACATAGCATCTTCATTTTCCCATCTTCAACATCTTTCAAGCATACAGTTAGCTCTGTGGCATAAAGTCCGTTCATATTTCTGTGCTGCCGTCACCACCTAGAACTCTTTATCCTGTAAAACTGAACCTCTAAACTAATTAAACAGTAACTCCCTATTTGCAGCCCCTGGCCACTACTGTCCCACTTTCTGTCTCTATAAATTGACTATTACAGATAATTCATAGAAGATGAACCGTATTCGCCTTTTGTGACTGGCTTATTTCATTTAGTATAATATCCTCAAGGTCCATCCGTGCTGTAGCATGTGTCAGAATTTCACTCCTTTTTAAGGAAGGTTAGGAGGAGGAAAGGTGGGAAGTGACCGCTCACGGGCACTGTGCTTCTTCTGGGAGTGATGAGACTGCTCTGGGACGAGACAGGAGGGACAGATGTGCAACTTTATTTAATGTGCTGGAAAGCCACAGGTGGGAAGCAGGTCAACTGCATGGCATATGAATTATATCTCAGTAAAGCTGTTCTTGAAAAATTCAATGTCAGTCATACCTCAGTCAAAAAATTTTAAGAGGAATAGAATACATATAATACAGTCTTCTTAAAATTTGCCCACCCATTCCAGTTTTTTAACAAAATAGTCATTAATTATAATTGTTTCTTATATAACTTTCTAGAAATATTTTTATTTTTTATGACAGAGCTTAGATTCAAAACAACTTACAAGCTTGTCAGATCTCTATAAGCCTAGTGTCTTCATCAATAAAACTGAAATAATAGTGTGTCTCATGATGAGGATTAAAGGAATTTACACTTAAAAAGTGCTTGGCACGATCTGGCATGTAGAAACTACTCATTAAATGCTAGTAGTTACTATTTCAGGTGTGAATTTATTGGTAAATTATTAAAAGTCATTTTGTTTTTTGATGAAGTTTTTTTGTATAATGTTTTTGTATTCCTGCGGATTCCCCATGTCTTTTCTCTCCCCTCCCCTCAGTTCTGTGCATTAATACCTATTATTTTGAACAGTGTCTTTATTTTGTCATGGCCTATGCAACGGGAGGAGCTGCCATACTTGTTTCCTTTTGGGGATAAACACAAGTGAAATTACTGATATTTTACAGATTATCTCAATCGTTTTTTAAAAGACAGTGTGAAACAAAATAACGTGAATCCAGATTGGCTAAATCCCGGGTTCTGAGAACCCTGGTAGTTACTTTCGGGCTCCCCCGTATGCTCTGTTTTTGATGCTTGAGGAGGAAAGCTGATCTGGGGTTTTCTTTTTTGTCTTGGTCCTAGCACATGCAGATGACAATCCAGGCTCTCCAGGATGAATTACGGATCCAGAGGGACCTGAACCAGCTGTTTCAGCAGGACAGTAGCGGCAGGACTGGGGAGCCTTGTGTGGCAGAGTTAACAGAAGAGAACTTCCAGAGGCTGCATGCTGAGCATGAAAGACAGGCCAAAGAGCTCTTCCTTCTTCGAAAGACTCTGGAGGAAATGGAGCTGCGCATTGAGACTCAGAAGCAAACCCTGAGTGCTCGGGATGAATCCATCAAGAAACTTCTGGAGATGTTGCAGAGCAAAGGACTTTCTGCTAAGGCTACCGAAGAAGACCATGAGCGAACCAGACGACTGGCAGAAGCAGAGATGCACGTCCACCACCTAGAAAGCCTTTTGGAGCAGAAGGAAAAAGAGAACAGTATGTTGAGAGAGGTGAGTGACCATTTTTTTCAGTGGTTACAACTTAACTGTCTTTTTATCCATGATTAGTCAGCATCTTGGCCTAGATAAATTTATATGCTCTACTGAGCTGGTGGAAGGGACTTTTTCTTTGGTACATAAGTGCTTTGCTGGTTGCTGTTCTGATTTGCCCTCTTGGATGAGATGACATTGACTGGTATATGTATACTGGCTTCATGGCTTTCTGGGTCTTTTTTTCCCTTCCTGGTTTCTATAGACTCATTTTGTTGCTAGGGGGGCATAGAAGTTTCTTTACTTGTTACTCATCTTTTGATGTGTTCAGAGATGTACACAACAAAACCACAATCAGAGTAGCTAACAATTGCTCAATTTTAAAATATTAATAAGAGAAAATAAGTGGTAACTTCAGTTTAGGTGTGTTTATAAAGCCCTTAGCAGCAGTAATGGATGCTTGCCTTGTGGTTTCATGGAAGCTGCCTTGCTGCAAAATATATGGGATAAAAATCATTTGCTGCTGTGGAGGTACAGTGAGATAGAATACTATGCAGGCACAGTGTCACTTACTTTTTTAGAGAGTCAGCTCAGACTTCAGCTGACTATTGTGAATGCTGATAATTTTTCACTTTTCTAGATAACGCTTCATTTTAAAAAAGCATAAATGAAGAATTCACTTACATTGAGTTAAAGAAGTTGGTAGCTCTAATTCTGTATATGTGGTTAGAGACTTCAGATAACTTTCAGGTTTGCATGGGGAAGAAAACAACTTAGAACTGTATTAGTGCCAGTGTGAGTGATTCCTTTTTAAATGAAATTTGAGGAAGGAGGTTGAAAAAAGGGAGTATTCCCCAAACAGCAAAACAGCAATGTTGAAGTAATACTTCTAAATTTACAGTTTGTTCCATAATTTCTTCTCCTTTTGCAAAAAAAAAAAAAAGTCTGAAATATTTACTGTGAAAACATTTTTATTTTTGAAAGAGAAATTCATTGTTTCTTAAAAACAATATTTTACACAGTAAACCCATTGTAGTTTATTATAGTAAAATTAGAAAATAGATGAGCAAAAACTTAAACCAAGGTGTTATTACCTACTGATAACTCTCAGTTTTATTATGTGTATATTTCCAGTCGTTTTTATTGTGTATACATTCTTTCATTAATTCTGTATTTCTTTTCCTTAAAAAGATTGAACACTGTTTATCGGTATTATCTAATATAACTTTCTGTGATGATGGAAATGTGTATTGACTCTGCTCAGTGTGGCAGCCACTAGCCACATGTGGCTCTTTAGCAGTTAAAACGTGGCTGGTGTAACTGTGGAACTGACTTTAAAATTTTATTTAAATGTAAGTAATTTAACACTAAATTTAATTATTCAAATCTAAGTATTTACATGCTGCTATGGCTACTGTATTAGTGCAGCTGTGCGTAATGTAATTTACCTGCTTTTTCTGATAATTCATCCTGACCATCTGTCTTTCCTTGTCAGTACATTAGAGTTTTATAGTTTCAGATGCACGTATAATGCTCCATTGCATTTATTTGAATATCACTTACTGTTGACAATTTAGATCACTGTTAATTTTTCAGTATTCTAAAACAGTGTTGCACTGATCCCTGCACATAATTTTTTTAGGATAAATTCCTGTAAATAAAGTTGCTCAAAGAGTGTATGTATTTTTGAAACTTTGAATAATCTTGTCTTTTAGAGTGATGGACCAGTTCCTTCTCCCAGGCATATACTATACTGTTATGATTAATCTTTAGCAATGTATATGTTGTGCTCTTCAAATGACCACATCATTCTGTTTTAGAAAATTTCCTGTGAACTTCTGTGTGGTAGGCACATTCTGAGTTTCTTTCAGTTTACTTTAAAAACTTTATATTTTAATGAGATAATTCAGAGTCTGGTCATAGAACACTGTTAGAGAAATTATAATAATCTCAAATAGCATGCAACATGAAAACTATACCAGCATCATAATGGACTTTGAATGCTACATTTTTACTGCCTCTCCTCTGAATATTTCAACCTGTGCCCACTTATTTTTGAGTTTGGGGTTAATAAATAGTGAATAGTTAAGTATTGTGAAAAGTCACTATGTTATTCTGGCAGAGAACGATCAGTAATGTGGTAAATTTGAAAAAGTGATAGAAAAGCCATGAATTTAAGACTGATTTTCAAATAACAAGCTCTACAAATATCAACTCCCACTTACGTATGTAATGTGGAAAGAAATACAGGCCTTGTCAATTATACCAACATGCAATTCCAGTTGCCATTAATAAAACAGCATCATCTTACAGGAAACGGTCATAGAAATTAAAATTATTTAAGAGCAAGTGGAAATGATTGCTTCAGAAACAAATGTTTAGAAAGTTTGTTCTTTGTTTCTGTTATCTTTAAGATTTAGCTCAAATTTCAATTCTTCTGTGAAGTCTTCCTTGTGCAGCTTTATATACATATTTAGATGAACCAATCATGTTTTAGTATATTTACATATATGTTTCTTCATTGTTCACATATTTTTTTTTGCATTAAAAGTTTTTGTTTTTTAATCTTTATACTGCCAGTGTCTGAAAATACACAGTGGGTTCTCAAGAAATGTTAGTTGAGTAAGTTGAAATATAGGCTGAGAAGTTTAAACCCGCAGCTTACAGAAAGGGCAGCCTGTCCAGTTTTTCTTCCCCCTGGATATTAAAACCTGTTGAAAGGTAGAAAACAAACTAAATCCCCAACCAGTTTTGCTTATGAGTTTAGATATAGAAATTACAGGTAAAATATTAGCAGGTGGAGTCAGCATTGTGATAAAATGATGCTACTCTGACCAAAAGGAGTTGATTCCAGGAATGCCAGAGTGGCTCAGTATATCACAGACAATTATGAAAAGAGCCTTGTGGCATTTGACGGCTGCCTCAAAGGCATTAGACAAAGTTTGCAGACATTTTGACTGTAAACTAAACCAATGAACTGAAAATATGAACTGAATGATAGCTTTACAGCATTATCTAATAAATACAATAAATACATATTATAAACACATTTCAAACTGAGAACCAGCATCATGCATACTGTGACCTACTAGACATGCCCATTAAAGTCAGGAAGAGGTCAAAGGTGGTTGTATTCATCAGTATTTAACGTTATTCTGGAAATGTTAAGCAGTGCAATTAGAATAAGGAAATGGAGTAAGTAATATCAGTAATGGTAACAGAAAGGACAGGTCTAGATTTTCATTGCAATGTAGATAGGAATGTTAATATAAAGATGCCACTTTCCCCAAGTCTATAAATTCAGTGTAACCCTAATGGGAATGTTCCTGAAACATGCCCAAGTGATGTTGCAGTTTATTTGTAAGAACCACAATGCAGGAACACTTGGTTAAGCAGGTCATGATACTATATATATATTTTAAACCCAGTGAAACTGACACAGCAATAGATAGATCAATGAAACAGAACAGAGTCCAGAAATAATATAGTTGTAAGTATATGATGAATGTTTTGGAATAATGGCCATCCATTTGGAAAAGAGTTACATAGTTACATTAAATTAAATGTATTTAGTTACAATAAATTCCAGATGATGGAATGTTTTGGAATAATGGCCATCCATTTGGAAAACAGTTACATAGTTATATTAATTAAATTTATTTAGTTACAGTAAATTCCAGATGAAATAAAGAGCTACTTTTAAGAAATAAAAGCAGTAGAAGAAAATGTAAGTAAAAAACTTTTAATATAATCCTGAGATAGGAAAGACTCTTTTATTGCCATAGCAAGAACCTTAAAGAATTAAGTTTGTCTCTTAGAAAATACAATTAACAGGCCATGGCTGGTGTGCCTCAGAGGGTTGGGTGCCGGCCTGTGAACCAAAGGGTCACTGGTTCCATTCCCAGTCAGGGCACATGCCTGGGTTGCAGTCCACGTCAGGTCCCCAGTAGGGGGTGCACAGGAGGAAGCCACACATGGATATTTCTCTCCCTCTCTTTCTACCTTTCCCCTCTTTCTAAAATAAATAAAATCTTAAAAAACAATAAAATACAGTTAACAAAATTTGAAATGATAATTTGAGGTAAAGCTTGGTAACAGGTGACTAGACTAATCCATAAAGATTGTTTCCAACACAGTAAGGTACCACGGGCACTTGGCACTACCTTTCCTTTCTCATTTACTCAACAAATATCTGTTGAGCCTTTAAGATACAATACATTTAACCCTGGGATAGGGACTGTGTATACATTTTTCATGCCAGAACACTTGGTTTATGCTCTCCTAGAACTTAAAAGTTTGGTGGGAGACAGTAAACTGATAATCATGAGATAAAATAAACAAATTGAGTAGAATCTAATTATTTTGGGGAAGGGGATTTCTGTAAACAGGGTAAACATCTTTGGGAAGGTGCCCTTTAAGGGAGATCTGAAAAAAGACAAGGAGACAGACAGTCTTGCTGAGCTTTGGGGTAAAAATCATTTCATGAAGAAGGGTTAGTAATTTCAAAGGTGTGAGGGGAAGTTGTTTTGAGTAAACAGCAAGGAGGCTAGAGGACAAAGATTTATTGCATGAGGGGAAGGCTGGCATGAGATGAGAGGTTGAAGAGGTAGCCAGGGCCAGATTCATTCATCCCATTCATCAGATATTTATTGGGCGCTAACCATGTGCAAAGCACTAGGGAAATAGCAATGAGTAAAAGAAAATGCATGCCCTCTAGGAGACAGAGCACTTGCCTTGATGATACTTGCAGATGATGCAACAATTTTATTCAAAATACACGAAAAACC
>VMDR010037862.1:0-10125 GCA_007922815.1 Macrotus californicus | reverse complement strand
ATATATTAAAAAAAACACCTCTTAACAAACCAAAAAAAAAAAAAGAAATAACAAGTGTTGATGAGGGTGTAAAGGGAAAGGGAACCCTTGTGTACTGTTGGTGGGAATGGAAATTGGTGGAGCCACTATAGAAACCAGTAGGAATGTTCCTCAAAAATTAGAAAAAATAGAACTGCTATATAATCCAACAATTTCATTTCTGGATATTTATCTGAATAAAATGAAAATGCTAACTCAAAAAAATGCAACCCCATGATCATTTACAAGAGCCAAAACATGGAAATAATTTAGTGTTAGTCAATGGATGAATGGATGAAGATGTGATATACACACACACACACGCACACACACGCACACACAACGAAATAGCCTCAGTCATTAAAAAGAATAAAATCTTGCCATTTGTGACAACATGTATGGATGTTGAAGGCATTATGCTGAGTGAAATAAGTTAGACAGAAAGACAAGTACCATATGATTTCAATGATATGTAGAGTCTTAAAACATCAACAACAAAAACATCAAGTCTGTAGATACAGAGAATGGATTGTTGGTTCCCAGAGGCTGGGGGTAGTGACATGGGAGAAATTGGTGAACATTTTGCCTTTCTATTAAATTGAAAAAAATGTTGCATTATACAAGGTCCAGGAGAAGTAACAACTGCTTGAGTGTAATTGGTAGGGCAATAATATGAGTGTAATAATTTATAGTTTTAATGTGAACATTTCACTTAAAATGTCATATGGTGTGCTTGAGTGTGATATTGTTATGTTACAGAATTACATGCTTATGATTTTGTAATAAAAAAGGAGTGCTATTTGTGCTAGACCCTGCATACTTGAATGATGCTAAGAAAGTAGATCTTAAATATTCTCACCACTGAAGAGAAATGTTAATTATCAACAAGATAGAAGTGTTAGCTAATGCTAAGGTGGTAGTCATTTTGCAATATATAAAAGTATCAAAATAACAGATTGTATATCTTAAATTTATACAATATTAAATTTTAGTTATATCTCAATAAGGCTAAAAATAAAATAAAATATTATTCATATGTCACCAAGCATCAATGCAAGAGTAAGAAATGAAGAAAGAGGAATAGTTTTAAAGTGAACTCTGCCTTCTCATTGGTGATTGTTAAAATCAGATCTGAAATAGAAGATTCAGTATAATTGAATGCAAGTCTCTGTTTTATGAGTTTCAAACCTGTGAGATTGTGGTAGCATTAAAAATGTAGAATGTACCCTTCAAGTTTTCACAACTTAAAGTTTTAGATGTTTTCGTGTATGTTTTAGCTTGTAAAAAATTATTTTTAATTGCTTTAAATTTTAATGATTTTTTCTATGTAACCCAGAGAATTGCTTTCAAGAGTCTCTAAAGAGTAAAAGTTTCCATAAATGAGTTTTAATTTTCTTAGTGGAAGCAAGTGTTTTCTATATGCCATCTTTGATAGATTCAGAATGTTAATTAAGAGTGCAAACTCCAAAAATGAGGGCTACACGCAATGTAAAACTGTTAACTTGGAGAGAAAAGCTAAATTCAGAAATACAAGATAAGAATCAAATGGCTACAAATTAGCAGGACATACAAGGGCTCAGGATATTTTGGTCATAAGAGGCCAAAGAAGGAACAAATATCAATAGTATAAACAACACAATTTCACATAATTTCATGTTGTCCATAAGAACAGGACTCTAGAATATCAAAATGATGTCAGAAGAGCACCTTAGGCATATGATAACATTCTATGCTGGTCTTTGCTAAGCACCTACTTGACTTTGGGGCAGTGGAGGTGGTATTGACCCTAATTTGAACAGAACTTGAAAAGACAGTAGTTTATGATATCAAGGATCCCACAAGGAAGGTATGCCAACCAAGTGGTTATTCAGTTTGCCACTCTCCCCATGAAATCCTTCACTCTCTTCCCTTGTCTGCCCTGTATTACTCACTGGGAGGTTGACCCTGGGCTCTATTTCATCTTGCCTTTTACCTTCTAGTTGAAATTGGCCAAAGGAAGTCACCAGTAGACTGAAAGGTGGGAAGAGATGAAGATCAGGGCTTTCCTTTTCTCCTACCTACTGATCTGTACTGTTATCTAATAATGGTTGTTACCTCCATAACTACTGTTCTTGAAAGACAACCCCTTCTATTGCACACTGCCCAGGCTCTTAACACTGTAGTAACCCTCTTTGCCCTTCTTTCTGTTTCATGCCTTTGGGAGCTAATGATGTCTTACTATTACTAATCTCGGGGTCCTTAACAACTATTTCTAGTTTCATTAACCTCTTCCACCTATTTGTAAATATATACTTATGTTTTGTGAGAAGCCATTTGACTGGGTCTGCTGAGAGAAGGCATATATAAGATAGAAACAAAATGGAAAAGGATCAGGAAAGAATTCAACAGTGACCTTTTTAGATGGAATTTTTTTTTGTACATGCAGTGATGGGGAGTAAGGCTGTTGAGAAAGGTTATTTGAGGCAGGGCATTAAAATTTAACACTAGAATAAGAAAGAGTGTGTTAGATGAAGACTTAACAGAATTTAACCTGACATATTATATTCATTCAGATTTTTACTATGGCATCTTTTTTTCTTTTTGCATCTTGGCTGAACTATGTTTTAGTGCAACAAAAATGTTAGCACTTTGGAAATGTCCATGAGCTCAACTCACATTTATTTATGTATTGGTGAAGAATAACGATGCGCTTAAGGGCATGATGTGTTTGTAGGCTGAACACCAGAGTTATTCCTTCAGGGAATATTTTATTTTTAATACGATGTTCACTTTCTCAGAGCCTAATAGCCTTAAGGCCCACCCTCACTTCATTAAAAACTGGAAAAATGAGAACTTGTGCTAATCTAGTGACAGAGTTTTCTGTGTGTCGTTCAACCTATTTTGTATTATTTTTGGCTGTTGTGACCTTTTTACCTTGATGCTTTTGACAGATTGGCTAATTGAGCATGAAACGGTAGCACACAAGATGAATCTAGCTTCTTGCACATCTGAGGAAGACACGGACATGCTGTAAGAAGCTAAACAAACAGGAATCTTTGACCTTCTCCTTTAAACTAGTGCTCTAATCCGTTGAGCTCATTATAGGAAAATCTGTTAGCATCCTTCACATGTTGGCAGATGACTGGTACTGAGTCCGTGCTGCCAGTCCAGCAGGGGATCAGGAGAAACCCAGCTCGTGCATGACCCATCACTGCTAAATAGCAAATTCCTGCAGTTACTTGCATTATGCAAAACTGCTTGATGTACATTAAAGAGAACCTTTTGAACCCCACACTCATTATTTTTTTTTCTCTTTCTTTCCATTTCTGAATCTGTGGTGAGATTGCCTTAAAGTCTTATCATATGTGTTCACACTCAGGGCTGCTAATGAATATGGATGCTGTTTGTGCTTATTTTTGCATTTGTGAAAGACTAGATTTCAGCCTCAAGGCAACACCCCTTTTAAACTCAAAGGGCACATTAGAGTCCAGAAAAATGGGCCATGTTATGCAACATTTTCCCCCTTGTTGCCCTAAAAGGAAAAGGAAATGGAAGTGAAGACAGGGCTCCCTTTTTATTCCTGGAGATTTAAAAATCTGATTAAAAAAGTTTGCAGGTGAAAATAGCTGCCCTTGTGGTTTATCTGGTGTTTTTGGATTCTTAGTCAAACATTAGTCCTTTTCTGCCAAAGCCTCCTAATGCTTAGTGTACAGAGCAATACACACTTTGCAGTCAGCTACAGTCTGGACTCCGTAACAGTTGCATAGAGCCTGAAATTGTACAAGCATATGCTGTTTTAAATAGAGTTCGAAGTGACCAAGAAGAAAGAGCACTGGGTAAAATTCCTAACTGCCTTGGTAATTTACTCCTTTATCTTGCACCATCCTCTGCACCTCACTGTAAGAGATGGAGTTAGATGATATGATTTTTAGTTTTAATATTCTATTATGATTTTGAATCCAGCCATCTAAAGGTGGAATTAATCTTGGTTATGAGCAAATGAACATGGATAATGAGGAAATTTACTTAAGAATCTCATAATATTGTTTAAAGTCAGACCTCAGCCACTTTACAGAGACATGTTGCCAATCAATCTATTGTCTGTAATTGGGTTGGAAGGAGGTCAATCTGAATTTGTGAAAGATCTGAGATATGCAGTATTTTAAGAGAAATGCAATGTTACTACTGCGGTCATGCTCACAACAGTGTAAAGCAGGTTTAACGATGTTGCCAGAGTATTTCACCAAACAGATTACTGTTATCTGCCCCTCATTTCAATATGCCCAGCTAATATGCAGTGCATATGTTAATAATTTATGTGATAATGAATGGACCTCAAATACTTGTGAGTCCAAGTTTTTCCAAAACACCATTTTCTATCCTCCAGTCCTCAAAATAATGTCCCAGATATTCATTCATAATAATGCTATTTTCTGTGTGAGGAATAGTCTAGGTGTCTGTGCCCAATACTTTATAATTTTGCTCTTTTCTTGAACCCATGCATTTGACTGACAAGCAAAGATTCATATGCAGTCTAGTGGGTCACTGTGGAGATGAAAATATTGTTGCATACTTACCTGAGTAGGTACAGAAGGGAGGGGGTTCACTGTTGTTCTCTCTTTGAAATACCAGTGAATCTTATGTGAAGATGAGGAGTCTCTGGTCCATAGGTCATTGAATTGGGCTTCAGAAATTATCTGATCATTGATACTTTATTTAGAAATGTTTAAAATACAAATTTAGTGGGACTGTGAATTATATAGAACTATAATTATATAGAACTAGAAGCAATATTAAAACTTTTGAGTTATGTAGAACCAGTTGCCCAAAATGAGGTGCTACTTTATCTTTTACAAGAGTCTCATGTGACTGTGAGAAGGTAAAATTGAGGAGGGTCTAGATTAGAAATTGAAAAGTTTATCAACATAATTTGATGAAGTCTGAACAAGAATCCATAGCTCGAGGTGAAAAGGTCTTTTATTGTGTAGAATATGGTGAATTGATTCCATTAAAGTTGATATTAAATTAGGAAACCATACAAATGTAAAAGTTTCAGGAAAGCACAAATACAGTTACTCAAGCTAGATTAGGTGTTAGGTATTTATGAAAACCTATATGGTATATCACTGAGTTCTGGACCATGGTATGTGACAAGAAATACGTGCCATTGACAGGCTTGGTTTGTAATCTTCCATGTGCACTCCTCATTGCTTATTCTCATTATGGCTGATTGAAACACAGGTGATTTATAGGGAAACTTGGAAGCTGTGTGAAAGGTAGCTGAGCTTCCATCAGCCTGTATCTTTGAATGGTGGACTGAAAGAAGACTGCTTTGACAACCTGTTCACTTATATCATATTGTTTAATGAATAATAAACAGTCTCCTATTGGTTTAAACTATTTGTTAAAGCAGTTAGCCTTAACTTAATGAATACAAAGTCTAAACAACATATACAATCCATGGCAGTTACTCATAACCTTTTGCAGGGGTCATAATCCTGAGAATTTTAAAAGTTCTGGAAACATTTTTCTCAGAAGTGCTTACATTCAGCATATATGTAGCATTTTGCAAACAATTTCCTGAACTCATAAAAGTACATGCGTGGATTTAAGGATTTGTGGTCTAAAGAATATTAAAATTGAGGCATGAAACAAGTGATCCCTGTGGGCCCTATGGAAAAGCTAAATTGGCATAGATTATTTCCATCTTGGTGTTGGAGATTTTCATCATTGAGAGATGTAGGTCTATGTCATCCTAGTTCCAAGGAACTGGGTTGTCATGCAGGACAGCCAGCTCAGGTCATAGAGTTGGGAGAGCTATAGGCTCAGTGCTGATCTTGTGAAGTTGTAGAAGGAAAGGTCTGTAACCTGTTACCGTTACTGGGTAATCTATAATCTATAATGTGTTACCCAGTAAGG
Source organism: Macrotus californicus (assembly GCA_007922815.1). NCBI lineage: Eukaryota > Metazoa > Chordata > Mammalia > Chiroptera > Phyllostomidae > Macrotus > Macrotus californicus. Next base: position 4,209 of record VMDR010037862.1, on the reverse strand, counting down.
ACTGTAAACTGTGAATAGATTTTTTTGTCGTTGTTATTGTTGTTGTCAATTTGGGCTTTCGGTTGCAAAGAAGAGATTCCATGAAAATAAACTAAAGCCCTGAGGGTTGATGGTAAGAATAGAGATGGCATTAAGGGAGATTGGAATCTCAGAAATGGCAGCAGGCCTTTTGATGTGATGTTTTAGAAAATGCAAAAGGCAGCTGAGAGGAGGTTATGGTATCTCTTTTTAAAAATAAAACTTTTTTTGTCTCTATAAAACTGTAATTTATCATTATGTCACTCACTTATCCTCCGTTTGTCTATTTGGCTCGCTGTCGATCTATTTCTCTTCCTTTTACTAATGTAGTGCTCCTGCCTATGGTAAAGCAAAAAGAATTTGGTTCATCTAGTTACTCGCAATCACCCACTTTCTATATTTTTCATACTAAACTACCTGATGGGTTGTTGTGTTATTTAAATACTGATCACACTTGAGTTTGGTATACGCTGTGGTGGTACAAATATCTAAAACTTTGGAGAGAAGGAAGTAACACTATGTAAAACAGAACTTGCTTTCCAGAGCTTAGAAAACAGCCCACAGAATATTCTCTCAGTAGAAACTGAGTGGCACAACTGCTAAAGGTTAAAAGATGGTGTGGTTGTGGCTGGCACTACAATTCTCCGATACAGTCATTGATGAGATAGTAAACCTGTGCTCTGGGGCAAAAAGGAGTTCGGATTTGTAGTGTTTGCTAATACTTTGCTATTAGTCAATTTCAGCTATCTATGGTTTTAAAACTAGCTGTAAAATTTCTAAATAATTAACAACTGTCTATTGTAAGCCGGAAATTTCCGGTGTCAACACATTACCAATAAGAGAACCTGTGCTAAACCAGTAAATTGGTAAAGAAGAAACAAACATCACTCACCCCAAGATTAGAATTAGTCACATAGACTAGAAAAATTAAAGACTCCCAGTGACTAAGCGTGATATCGCAGCACCAGAAGATCTTTAAAAAACAAACTGAATTTTAGTTTTTGGTTTTGATCTACTTTAAGGGAAGGTGAATAAAACCAAACTAGTTGTCACTTGGGTAGTCATTTCTATTATTCTGCTTAGCTTATATTAAAATGCATAGCTCTAATAGTTTTGAATAACTTAATGGTTCTAAATATCAAAGAAATTTTTGAATAACTGAACAGGTTTCTTTAAGAAGCATTTTCGGTAGCATTGACAAAAAAAAAAGTCTCAGCTGTCTCCTTGGGAATTGCGATTCCTGCTACCTTCCCAGAGACACCACGTTTTTGCCAATGAAAGGGTGTTTGAGGGATCTGTAATTAGACTCGACAGGAGTTTAATATATTGAAGACCTAACACTGACTTGATTTTATATTTGCATTGATGATATACACTTATACTTGATTTTCCTAACTAAGTCTGACACTTTTATTGGAATACTTGAAAAATAGAAAGGAACGCCTTACATGAAATATGACAGTGTGGCTTAGACCAGATGTAGGCTATCTGCACTGATGTGCTACGGCAATGGAGGAACTGGGAACTGCTGGACTCATATGACCATTAGTGAATGGACTAAGTCACTGGAGCTGCCATGCTGCTCTTACTTGTGGAAAAACAAACCATCCTCTGAAGCAGGACTCAGACCCTTTGCATTTGCATTTTTCCATTGTACTATTGAGATGAGGCAATCAGACCACAATACTTTCTTCATTCATGACACAGCTGGGGCCACGTGGTACACAGAGAACCTCCTTATTACCTCAAGCCACCTATTAACATAAACTAGAGAAACTAAATGGGGAAAGTCATTGCTGTGAGTTGAGAGTAGTACCATAGGGATTATGATGACTGAAAAAAGAAGTGATGGAAGTTGATATAAAAAAGTTCAAACATTCCATTTCATGTCTGTGAATTTATTATAAACACAAAAGGCAATCTATTTTGCCTCAGCAGTTCCTCCCTGTCTCTGGCTATAAAATATCCAAAGTCATGGAAGCCGGGCCAATATCTTTTTCTTTTACTTCCTGCCTGTTCTTCAGTTTGCTTGACATCTTTCCTGCCTATATTGTTTGAGCTAGTTGAGTTTGGATTTCTGTAACTTTCAGTTGAATACAGCCTGATACAGAAATCAACCACTGTGCTATGTTTAACAAAGGCTTACTCTAACAGGCAATCCTTTAGCTAGACTTTTAAACAGTATTAATATGTGAATGTATCCGGCTTCTTGAGTGCAGAGTTCCTAACAGTTGTGGTTCCTTTGGTAATTCACAGCCTAAGTTATACCAAATTCTCCCTCTGAAATTTATTTCGAGAAGTTCCTATATCCTGGCAAGTTCCATCCACTCACAGGGCCATATCTTTTGGTGAGTCATAGTCTTTTGGCCAGCAGTTATAATTCTTCTAAAAACACCCAAGAAAAGTCTAGCCTCTACAAAAGCCTGAACCCTTCTCCAAATTATCGCCTGGCACCAAATGTTATCAGACTATATGTATCCAAATCATTAGGAATACTTGTTGAAAATCTAGGTTTCTCTAGGAATTTACCCATGGGTGGAGGCATAGAACTCATATTTTTAGCAGTCCAGATGATGCTTAAGCTTTCAGCCATATTTCCAATCACAATTTAGGCATTAATTTTTAGACTTAAAACATCCTTATCTGTACAAAGTCTTCCTTTGTATCTCCTTCGGATGTGTTCAACTTTATTACGGTTAGGTCTATACCCAGGCATTCTTTCTAGGCATAACCATAAGCTATTGGAACCCCAGGGACATGAAGATTCAATAATAGAAATTACTAATAAAGGAAATTGTGGAATTGCCTAAGGATATCTAATATATTGTTTATATACACATATATGTGTATATAGGTGTGTTATGACATCTAAATAGATGGCCCTGATCTTATAAAGAGGCCAATTTGATAGTTCTATAATTCTAGATAGTAACTGCATGCTGCTACTTGTTGAAGAGAGTTTGAAGGTCCATGTGGCATCTGGGAAAATGATTTAGGACCAGACTTGAAGTGAGTGCTCAAGGATGGATGATGCTATTTAGAGTGTGGATGTCTAAATCTGAGGGCTCTCTGTTAACAATTTTTTAAAATATTAAAAAGTGTTTTGTGCATTTCAATATTGGTATTATTTAAAAAATGCTTTTAAAACTATTTCTAAAGGATGCATTTAATCTGAATTTCCCACAGGGTTTACTTCCATGTCCCAAATGCTCTCCTGCTGTGGATTATTTTTCCTATGTGACACTTTAATTTAAATGCTTCAAAAGATCTTACAGGTTTAATAGAAGAATATGCATGGATATTTTCCCCACAGAGAAGGACATTTGATTTCCTCACATTATGGGTTTTAGTTACATGGACTAACTCACTGGAGCTGCCATGCTGCTCTTACTTGTGGAAAAAACAAACCATCCTCTGAAGCAGGACTCAGGCCCTTTGCATTTGCATTTTTCCTTGGACCTCAGATGGGGTGACAATGTTTTCTTAGCCACATAAACTATGGGGAACTTTGGGTATTTAATGCTGTATACTCATACATTTCCAAACCATTGTTGAGACTGGAGTGTGGGCATCTGGTGCTGTGCGAGGGAAGTGGGGCAGTTATTATGAGTCCTGCAGCATGGAATGTACTGCCTCAGATTGAATGTTTATTACCCAGAAGATAGAAGATGTTGGCAAAGGAACTACTTGGAGGGAGCACAGGCAATATATTAAAGAGATCCTCAAGACCCTCTCATCCATCCATACAGATTTTTCAAATTATGTCAAGTCATCACTGGGAGGTAGCATCCACAGGGGAAAGAATAATTTAGGGTCAGGTAGACCAGAATTAAAATTCTTATTCCTTTTTTTACATGTGACATTTTATCAATTATCAAATCCTTCTTGTTATCTGATTCCTCATATATAAGAATAAACATAGTTATATAGAAGATTGAAATGAAATGTACTGGTGTGTGCCAAGGGTGAAGGTGATTGAAAGGTGAGTATCTTTGATATAACAGATTACACTGATTGATTTTTTAAATGAGAAGCAAACTTGCATTTTTTTAGATCAACCTCTCTTGATCATGATGTATTATTTTTATGTATCGCTGGATTTGAATTGCTAATATTTTGTTAAGGAATTTTATGTCTATGTTCATGAAGGATATCTGTCTCTGGCTTTCATATGATGTCCTTGTCTGGCTT
>VMDR010037861.1:0-10126 GCA_007922815.1 Macrotus californicus | reverse complement strand
ATCAAAATTCCAACAGATTTCTTTTTTCAGAAACGGAAAAGTTGATCCTCAAGTTCATACAGAATTGCAATGAATCCTGAGTAGGCAAAACTACCTTTAAAAAGAAAAACAAGATTGGAAGATGCACACTTCCTAAATGCAAAATTTACTACAAAACTAAAGTAATCAAGACAGTGTGGTACTACTACAAAGACAGATATCAATGGAACAACAGTCCAGAAATAAACCTGTATATCTATGGCCAAATGAATTTCAACAAAGGTGCCAAGTCCAACCAATGGAAAAAGAACAGTCTCTTCAACAAATGGTGCTGGGACAACTGGATAACATATGCAAAAGAATGAAATTAGATTTCACCTCATTCCAAATACAAAAATTAACTAAAAATGGAACAAAGACCTAACTATAAGATCTAAAACTATAAAATATTTTTCATTCAATATTTCTTCAAAAATTTTTTTCTCGACTTCCGGCCAAAATGGAGGCATAGGTAGACACACAGTGCCTCCTCACACAACCAAAAGAAGGACAACAACAAATTTTAAAACAAAAAACAACCAGAACTGACAGAAAATCGAATTGTATGGAAGTCTGACAACCAAGGAACTAAAGAAGAAACTTTCATCCAGACCGGTAGGAGGGGCGAAACAGGCCGGGCAGAGAGGACTCGCGAGTGTGCGAGGCGGCTGGTGGACCGGGCGGGGAAAGGCGCAGCCGGGAGAGGTGGCGACTGCGGACCGGGAGTCCCATTCCCTCGGGCGGATAAACCGGGAGGAACTGGGGAGCGAGACAGACCGCGCAACCCAGAGTTCCAGCACGGGGAAATAAAGCCTCAGGGCCTCTGATTGAAAGCTCCTGTGGGGGATAAGGCAGCGGCAGCGGGAGAAACTCCCAGCCTCACAGGAGAGCACGTTGGAGAGACCCATAGGGTCCTAGAGCGTGCACAAACTCACCCACCTGGGAACCAGCACCAGAATCAGCACCAGAAGGGCCCAACTGGACTGTGGGTAGTGTGGAAGGTCACTGAAGGCTGGCAGAGAGCGGAGCAAGCGCCATTGTTCCCTCTCGAACCCCTCCCCAACGCACAGCGTCACTACGCAGCAGCGTGTGTTGCCCCACCCTGGTGAACACCTAAGGCTCCGCCCCTTATACGTAACAGGTGCTTACTACATAACAGGTGCACCAAGACAACAAAAATGGCCCAAATGAAAGAACAGATCAAAGCTCCAGAAAAAATACAACTAAGTGACAAAGAGATAGCCAATCTATCTATCTATCAGATGCACAGTTCAAAACACTGGTAATCAGGATGCTCACAGACTTGGTTGAATTTGGTCACAAATTAGATGAACAAATGAAGGATACAATAAGGAAAATTACAGGGAACCAACAGGGATGGGAGGAAAAACGAGACTCAAATCAATGGTGTGGACCAGAAGAAAGAAAGAAACATTCAAGCACAACACAATGAAGAAACAAGAATTCAAAAAAATGAGGAGAGGTTTAGGAACCTCCAGGATGTCTTGAAACGTTCCAATATCCGAATCATAGGGGTGCCAGAAGGAGAAGAGGAACAGCAAGAAATTGAAAACTCATTTGAACAAATAATGAAGGAGAACTTCCCTAATTTGGCAAAGGAAATAGACTTCCAGGAAGTCCAGGAAGCTCAGAGAGTCCCAAAGAAGTTGGACCCAAGGAGGAACACACCAAGGCACATCATAATTATATTACCCAAGATGAAAGATAAGGAGAGAATCTTAAAAGCAGCAAGAGAAAAGGAGACAGTAACCTACAAAGGAGTGCCCATCAGACTGTCAGCTGATTTCTCAAAAGAAACCTTGCAGGCAAGAAGGGGCTGGAAAGAAGTATTCAAAGTCATGAAAGGCAAGGAACTACATCCAAGAATACTCTATCCAGCAAAGCTATCATTTAGAATGGAAGGGCAGATAAAGTGCTTCCCAGATAAGGTCAAGTTCAAGGAGTTCATCAACACCATGCCCTTATTATATGAAATGTTAAAGGGACTTATCTAAGAAAAAGAAGATCAAAAATAGGAACAGTAAAATGACAACAAACTCTCAGTTATTAACCGAACCTATAGACAAAAACAAAAACAAAAACAAACTAAGCAAACAATTAGAACAGGAATAGAATCACAGAAATGGAGATCACTTGGAGGGTTATCATCAGGGGAGTGGGAGGGGAGAGAGGGGGAAAAGGTACAGGGAATAAGAAGCATAAATGGTAGATAGAAGATAGACAGGGGGAGGTTAAGAACAGTATAGGAAATGTAGAAGCCAAAGAACTCATATATATGACCCATGGACATGAACTAAAGAGGGGGTGTGTGGGAGGGAAGTGGTGTGCAGGGTGGAGGGGAGGGGGGAAGATGGGACAACTGTAATAGTATAACAATAAAATATATGTAAAAAAATAAATAAATAAAGGACAAGCAAGTCATACCAAGAACCATGGGCTACCACACTCACCGCTGCCTGCCACAGGGCTGGAGAATGAAATATGGTAGCCACTACGCAAAACACAAAAATTCTCAAAAATTTACCAACATTTATCTTCTTTAAGCATTCCACTGGATGTTACAAGTGTTTGGCTAGACTCCAGAATTTCAATTAACTGCTTTAGACAATTCAGGCTAGCTTAATAGTAGTGGTGAAAAGAAAAGCACTTTTGAAGCTCCTTCTCGGCCATTTTCCATGACATCACTCCCATTAGCCATATTTCAGCCTACAGGCTTTTTCTTGGGCCAAACCAGTACCTACTCTATAATGATAGTTACCATTCACTGTCTGCCTGCTATGTACAGAGACTTCTAATCCTCACAAAAATCCTACCAAGTAGATATTACCACCTCCATTTAATAGATTAAGAAACTGAGGCTCAGGTGTATTAAGTAGATTATCCTTGTCTCATAGCTATTGCTGATTGGACAGTTATTCCTTCAAAAACTCCACATTGCTTTCTTCCTCTCCTACTTAGACTAAACACTCTCTGGCCTTTGAGTCCAAACTTATGAAATCCCACTTTGTTTATGAAGTTTTCCCGAAGCAGTCAGAATAGAAAGAGCCAATTTCAGCTCTAACTCCACCTTTAAGGCAAATTATTCAGTCTATAAAATTTACTTGGCACCTATCTTAGAAAGACTACATATTTTTAAAAATCAAATGCAGAGGAACTCTACCTGACAATAAACTAAGACTATGAATTAAGTACCAAAATTGTGAGAGACTGGTAAGAAACATAGTTAGGCATAATTAGTTACTAAGGACGCAGTATGTGTAAGGGTGGTGACCCCAATGAAAGGCGTGGAGAAGGAGGTGGCGGGGGGTGGAAGAGATTCCTGCAGTGCACTTACAGGTAGTTAAGGCCCATTCGAGAGGGTAAAAACAAACAAAAGAAGTAATAGAGTGACGCCGTAAGCCAGGGCTTTGTGTATTGTACTAAGGAGCTGACGGAGTTTCTTAGGACAGAAGCCACTACTAAAGGACTTGATAAGCAAACTGCTTCAGGGAGATTATTCTAAGAGCTCTGACAATTGAGCAGCTGTGTGTAGGACGAAGTACAGCAGGAGTCATTAGAAACAGGGAGATCCATGATTTTTACATTTTTGCCACCAACAATTTAGTTATTTCTTAAGAGTACACAAATCTTTATATGCATATTACATGCAAATTTATTTGTTTATATAACCTTCCTAGCTTCCCGACCAGCCAAGTACCACGTTTCAGGGGCCAGGAATTTTAAGTTGTGCCAGTGAAGGAAAATATAAAGTTTTATTTATATACTACAGGAAAACATAGCAAAGTGATAAAATGTTCTTGCCAAGCTAAAATTTCACATGTAAAGTAGAAGGATCTTGACAACACACACCCAGAGGTCTTGTAAATGTTATAAATTTGCCAGATTTTTTCCATCTCTAAGTGACATTCCAGACACATTCACTGTACCACAACTTTTTTCTTGCGGAGAGAGCTCACAAGAGAAAGAAGAGAAAAAGGATTTCTATCTGTCTACATAGGAACAGAGATAAGACTATGAAGGACAGAAGTAGAGAAGGTGAAAAGGTGAAATTAAAAAAATTTTTTTTAAAGATTTTATTTATTTATTTTTATAGAGAGAAGAAGGGAGGGAGAAAGAGAGGGAGAAAAACATCAATATGTGGTTGCCTCTCACGTGGCCCCCACTGGGGACCAGGCCCGCAACCCAGACATGTGTCCCAACTGGGAATCGAACTGGTGACCCTTTGGTTCATAGCCCGCGCTCAATCCACTGAGCTACACCAGCCAGGGCAAAATTTTTAAAAATGTTATGAAAACATTACAAAACATACAAAACAGAGCCAGAGTAATTACATCCTTTCAAAATATGCAATCAAACTGTGACAGTCCTTCACTAGGATTTAGGACAAAGTAGAGTAGATTTATGAAGCTCAGGAAGACACAAAATAAACATATAATCAGAACATTACAGTTCTGAGAGGTGAGACTATCAAAAGCCTACACTAAATTCTAATTTGGAGGAGATTCACCTATTTCCCTCATTCCAAAACTGATGGTTTGACAAGCAAATGCTAATTATTTTCCCTCTAGTGGTGTGTTGGTCCCAGCAAGATGCATCCAACTTTGTCTTTGAGCCTCTTTCTTAGGTAACTGGTATAAAGGAACAAATGTTGATTTCAAACTCAATCCTTTTAACACCAACAGGTCTCTAATTACCTCAAAGAATGTAAAAAAACTTAATTCTAATATATTAAAATGCCATGCATTTTAGCATGTTAAGAATAAAATGAGGGGATACTGTGGTATTTTAAATACACAATACTAATAGCTGTATTTTATAGGTCACTATTCCCCCCACAAAATGGTGGCTTGAACCATCCTGAGATCAACTGAAACAACAAAATAATTGCGCCACCACTCTTTATTTCTGATACTAAAAAAAACCCTCACCCACAGAATAACAGCCTTGTTTGCCACAAAAGGAAGTCACTGTGATCACATTTGTGGGAAATACAGAACAAGGTTACAATGTTTAAAAGATGTAAACTTATATATTGTTTAATAACGTACACCATGGGCTTGATCTAAGGATAAGTTGGTATTGATTTGTACAGTCACTAAGAGGTAGAGGAGGGGGAGAAACTGTTAAAAGCATTTTCCGTTAAACATTGGCAAAATTGGCAAAACATAGGAATCTACATCTTATTTAGGGAAAAAAAATTGCCCATACATAAAACAATTTATTTGGCAAACAAATTCAATGGAAATGTTTAAAGATACAAACAGTACATCTGCCCCCCAAAAAGAACATTCGTAGCTTTTTTAAATGCTTGCTTAATAAGGTAATGAAAATAATCATGGTGCCCTTTCCCCATTCTTTAGACACAACCACTCAGGTTGGCATATAACTTTAATGTTTAAAATACCTTGGTCTTTACTCATGACTCTCCATTGTTAGTGATAATTAAGTCTTCAAGAGAGTTATCTCCTCAAGGCTTTGACAATTCACACATCCATAGGTGAGTTCTTTAGATATCATAATTTTACTTTGAAAGAGAAAAGGAAACAAAGTCACTAACTCAGGACTGTAAGTGAGTAAATAGAAATAATAACAATGTAATATATGAAACAGTAATTTTGACTGAGATGGGAGATAACTATTGGGACCAAAAAAATAAGCCCCTTACATAGTTGACCATAGTGCAGAGGCTCCCATTTTTCTGCCACCACGATTCAGATGTTCAAATACTGCCTGCCCCCCACTATCCCTCATGACATCCACTGCTTCTTAGGACGGGCAGAATGCCCCCAGTTTAGAGTCACTAATTCTTTTTTTATTTTGAACTAAAATTTAATTCTTCTTGTCTAATGCTATACAAATGATTTTATAGAATTAGAGAATGTTTTGAAACTACAAAGCCATTTTCATATATTTTCAATCTTATTTAAGTATTATAAAGATCCTATATGGTTGTAAATAGAATATTTCAGTCCTTATTTTTAGGCAGGGAAACTGGCTCAGATAGACGAGGAAAAAATGTATCACATTTAAAATTCTACCTCCATTTTTGGCTTAAACACAAGGCTTTAAACATTTTTCTCAAGAAAACTTTTAGGGCCAAAGTGAAGCTTTCTTTTAAAAAGACCATTAATTTCTTTCATTACCATGAAAGGAAACATCATTTTTATTCTGAATCCAGCTATACAGAAATTTTAATGACAGAGCAAAGCCAAATAAAACGAGTTCATTTTTCAATAGTGTCAAGAAGATACCACATAATTTACAATAATCACAAGTTTTTGAGTGCTTACTATGTACTTGGATAAGCTACTTTCCATGCACTCTTTCAATTAATCTTTACAGCACTCCTATGAGGTAGATGCTTTATTATTCCCATACTACAGATAAAGAAATTAGGACTAAGTGAGGTTAAGTTGGGCCTCCCAAAGCTAGTACTGGAGAGAAATGTACATTTTAATCTTTTTGATTCCAACCATTCTACTTTGTTACTTATGCTTGTCTGGCAATTTCTTTTCCACTACCTCTAATGTATTTCCCAACCACCATGTGAAACAGGAATGATTTTGTTCATTTAATAAATCAGTAAATCAAGGCTGACACACAAGCCAAGTGGCCTATCTATAGTAACAATGGAGAAAATAATAAAAACAGCCATCAGGTCTTATGATACCAAATCATCAGAAAAGGTAAACTTTTAAAATTTCTTTTAAAAATGCATTCACTGTCTACTTCCACCTACTTGACCCATAATTCTAATAAATTTGGGTTTCCTAATTTCTGCGGCCATAACAGATTAAAGAGAACAAGCATTTGCTTATGACAGGTACTTTATATATACTAAACTCATCTAAACTACAGGATACTATGGTATAAGCAGTATCCCATATGAACAGACAGGGTTAGGAGTTAAATCATAAGCCCAAAGTTTACACAGAAAGTAAGAACAGCAAACAAGGCCTATCAAACTCCTCATGACTGGCAAATTCCTTGAAGATCAGGATCAATGATATTCCTAAACCTTAACAAAATGCCTGCTTCATAGGCACCAATTGTTTTAAACAAATATTTCATGAATGTAACATTTACAACCCAGACCCATTCCATCCTTTACCCACCATTTCCTGAGCACCTCTAGTCAGGAATTCAGCTATCAGTCACAATCTAATAATAGAATAAATATGTGACTATCAGAAGGCACTTAGAGCAAATGTGAAACAGTAGTAATAACAAATACTACCAGTAATATCTATAACCCTCTAAGGCAGGGGTGTCAAACTCATTTTCACTGGGGGGGCTACATCAGCCTTGCAGTTGCCTTCAAAGGGCTGAATGTAATTTCAACTCAACGGTTAAGGAGTAGTTACATTTATACAGTCCTAAAATTATTTCAGCCCTTTGAAGGTAACTGTGAGGCTGATGTGGCCCCCCGTGAAAATGAATTTGACACCTCTGCTCTAAGGCATCTAATACATCACCAACTCCTATGAATTCTGATTCAGAACAATCTCTTAATTCCCCACTGCCTTTCCCTTTTCATTTCTGTTCCTCTAACCCAGGCCCATAACCATTGCCAAGATGATGGCTATGGTTCCACACACTCTCCACCGTCCACAATGATGAAGTTATTTTCTAAAATACAAATTTGATCACTTTATTTCCCTTTATAAAAAGGCTGTTAACTGCTGCCTTCAAGATGCCCCAATTTGAGATCTGTGATAACTTTCAAAATCTTGCAAAATGACCTCAATCATCATATCTAACTTGATCTTCTATTCTTCCTGAAAGTACCATCCCTTCCACCCTTGCTTAACTATTAGCAATTCCCTACACAAGCCCTAAGTCTCTGTGTGTTTGCTTATGCTGTTCTTGGACCGAAAAGCTGTTGCAGCCACCCACACTCTTTACGTGTTTAAAGCCTTCTTTTCTTTCTGAAGCCCAGTTTAAACATCTTAACAAATAAGATTTCTTTCTCAGATAACATTTCTCACTAAATAAACACCTAAAACAGAGACTCAAGGCTTTATTCCAAGTTAGGCAGCTAACTTCCAAACCTCTACATCCAAACCACACTTTGAACAGCACTATAATTCCATCTTTTCTAATCTATAACATTAATTCCTTGTCAGAAAATTCCAAAGGCACAAGTCACAAATGACTTTTTAACGAATAAATAAATGAAAAAATTAGTACTCTAGAATGGAATCTATAACGTTTTGATTTACTGTAACATAGGCCAAACTACATTACATCCAAATAACAATATGCTATATGTTTTAAATTCCAGCTCTATCACATTCTAATTTACTGTGTGACCTTGAGCATATTTCTTAACCTATTTGAGCATCTCATTACTTATAAACAGGTATTTATAAATCCCTATGTATAAACTGAGGATAATATCAGCACCGACCTCAGAGGTAAGATAAAGGTTAAGATAAAGGTTACGTTAAGCATGTTAAGTATTTAACACAGTATATGCACACAGAAACTGCTAAACAAACGGCAGCTATCATTATTAAATCATAGAATATGCATAAACATATTGTCACCGACTTTCTTCAGTCAGGAAATTGAGGTAATAAGACTTTTCTTTATTGATTAAAGTTCTTAAAAATTAAGTTCTTTACCAATTAATTACTTAAAGAGTAAACAGCTAATAGAGCTATAAATAGATCAGTAACAGCTGAACTCTTAACACACACAGGTATTAAAAACAGTAGCCACTGCCCCGTTACACATGAATACTCCCATAAGTAACCCTGACCTGTGCACAGCAGGCAATCGGCAAAGCCTTTGTCTCACACTACAGACTTAAAACCTTTCATGAAAAATATAAAATACATAGCACAATATAATTAGCGAGTTCCCTAATAAAATTTAAATCAAAAGTAAATTACTATTTTCAAGTACTGTATGTAAATACACTTAGAACATATTATATAGATGAGCAATCTATAGCTCAATGAACAGTGTGAACCAATTTATGATTAAAATAAGCCAAGTGATATTTAGCAGATCTCATAATTCCACTTCTAGCCCAGAATACTAAGGTACTCCTCGCCCTGAGTGACAGCTATACACCTAATCAATTCAAGGAATAATGTAATCAGAAGGCCATAATTCACTCAGTTCAAAACTTAAAATGCTTACTTTGGATACCCTAGGCTTACTTTAGACAACTAGGGTGGGGGCAGAAATTTTCCTTCTATGCCCTCCTATACTATTTGAACATTAATTTTTTTAAAAAAGAGAGAAACAGAGACATACAGGAAGGGGCAAATAAGCATCTAACTGCAAAACTCTCAAGAGACCTAAAAGCTCAGGGAGATGGGCAATTAACAAAGTGATCGTTATCAGTTTCGATTAAGACTATTGGCTCTGGCAAGAATGCAGAGAAACAGCACACATTCTAGGCATGAGCGTGTAAACTACTACAGTCTTTTTCGGAAAATGACTTAGCAATATCTACTAAAATGTTAAATACTTATATTCTTGAATGAGTAATTCACATCAAGAATCTAACCCACAGAAATACTAAAATACACACATGTACAATGGCAAATGCATAAGCATGTTCAAGGAAGCAAAGTCAATGGAAGTTAAAAACTGGAAATAACTAATGCCCACCCAAACTGAATTATGTTCATCTAATGAATGAAACATTAGACATCATAATCACAACATCACAGTCATCAAAAACAATGAGGCAGAGTTATCAGCACTGAAATTAAACTATATCAAAATATACAGCAATCCCCTTTTTATTTTTATTCTTTTAAGTATATTTTGTTGACTATGCTATTACAGTTGTCCCATTCATTTTTCTCCCCTTTATTTCCCACCGCCCTGCATCCTCCCTCCCTCCGGCAAAATCTCCATCCACTTAGATAGACCATGTCCACGGGTCACACATGTAAGTTCTTTGGCTTCTCCATTTCCCATACTATTCTTCACCTCCCCCTGTCTATTTTGTACCTACCATTTATGCTTCTTATTTCCTGTACCTTTGCCCCCATTCTCCCTCCGCCCCCTCACCACTGATAACCTTCCATGTAACCTCCATTTCTGTGATTCTGTTCCTGTTCTA
>VMDR010037860.1:0-10129 GCA_007922815.1 Macrotus californicus | reverse complement strand
AGGGTAACTAGAGAGTTTTTAGGGATGGTAGAGCAAAAGGTCTACCAGAAGCTGTGGCAGCTCCTCCTGAATATAAAGAGACCATAGAGCTTAATAAATATCAATCAATTTCTTTAATTTAATTGAGGAGATTTTCATATCCCATATCACTTTTCCCCTTTACAGGTAGCATTATAAAATTATGAGCTTCCATATCAAATAATCTGAAATTTTTTATTATCTATCTTCCTGGTTCAGGTTTTTACAGGATTTTTAAAGAATGTTTTATTTTTCTACTTCAGATTAAACTTCGGTTTACTAAACAACTTGGAAGAGAGACCTCTCATAAGAGAAAATGGCCCTGATTGCTATTTCACCCCAAACTGCCAGGGGGCTTGAAAGACCAAGGAATCAAGGTCAGCTATATGCACAGGCTAGTGTCAAGCCCTCATCCTCTTACCCGATAACAGGCAATTCCCAGTCCCAGCCAAGTAAGGCATGAAGGCAATCTCTTACAGGCTTGCAGGTAGGTTTTCTTTGCTTTTTCATACTGCAAGGGAAAAAAAACCACTAAGCTATTGTTCTTTTGGAGGCTTCAAACACTGCAGTACTAAGATCATCATAGTGCTTCTGCAGCTGCACTCCAGACCAATCTAAGTTGAGTCCTTGAGCTACATGCTTTTCTTAAACTTTAATTTTTTTGGGGGGAAGGGGTTTAGGTTTACAGAAAAGTTGAGAGTAAAGTTTAGAGATTTCCCACATACCTCCTGCCCCCACACATGCATAGCCTTCCCCACCACAGTGGTACATTTGTTATAACATAAATCTGTGCTGACACTTCATCACCACCAAAGTCCATAGTCTATGGCTTTGAACAAATATGTAATAACAGGTGTCCTTCACCAGAGTATTTTTTCCTGCCCTAAAAATTCTCTGTGCTCTACCTATTCATCACTCCCCTTCACCCACCCTGGGAAACCACTAATCTCTTTACTGTCTCCATACTTTTGCCTTTTTCAGAATGTTATGCAGTTGGAATCATTCAGTATGTAGACCTCTCAGGTTGACTTCTTTCATTTAGTAGTATGCATTTAAGGTTCCTTTGTATTTTTTCATGGCTTGATAGCTTATTGCATTTAGCCCTGAGTAATATTCCATTGCCTGGATGTACCACAAACTCTTTATGCATTTACCTACTGAAGGACATCTTTGGTTGCTTCCAAGTTTTGGCCAGTATGAATCAAGCCACTATAAATCTGTGTGCAGGTTTTTGTGTGGATATAAGTTCTCAACTCCTTTCAGTAAATGTTAAGGAGCACAATCAGTGCATGGAATGTTAAAAATAATTTTAGTTCTGTAAGATATCACCAAACTGTCATCCAAAGTGGCTGTACAATTTTGCATTCCCACCAGCAATAAACAAGAGTTCCTGTTGCTCCACATCCTTGTCAGCATTTCATGTTGTTAGTGTTCTAGATTTTGGCCAGATTTTGATGTGTAATGGTATCTCAATGTTGTTTTGCTTTTCCATGATGATGTAAGATGTGAAGAATCTTTTCGTATGCTTATCTGCCATCTACATATCTTCTTTGGTGAGGTATTGGTTAAGGTCTCTGAGCCATTTTTAAATCAGACTGTTTTCTTATTGTTGAGTTTCAAGAGTTCTTTTTATATTTTATGTGACAGTCCTTTACCAGATATGTCTTTTGCAAATATTTTCTCCAAGTTTGTGGTTGGTCTTCTCATTCTCTTCACATTGTCTTTTGCAGAACATAAGCTTGTCATTTCAATTAAGACTAACTTATCAATTCTCTCATGGATCATGCCTTTGTTGTTGTACCTGAAAAGTCAGCACCATTCCCAATATCATATAGGTTTTCTTCTATATTATCTTCTAGGAGTTTTAGAGTTTTGCATTTTACATTTAATTCTGTGATCCATTTTTAGTTAATTTTTGAAGGTGGAAGGTCTGTGTCTAGATTGATTTTTTTTGCATATGGATGTCCAGTTGTTCCACCACCATTTGTTGAAAAGATTATTTTTAGCTCCGCTGCATTGCCTTTGCTCCTTTGTCAAAGATCAGTTGACTATATTTATGTGGGTCTATTCCTGGGCCCTCTATTCTGTTCCACTGATATATTTGCCTATTCGTTCACCAATACCACACTGTTCTGATTAATGTTGTAGTTTATACTGAGTCTTGTAGTTGGGTCGGGGCTCAGTCTTGCACTTCTATTCTTCTTTTAATGTTGCGTTAGCTGTTCTGGACTTGAACTGTATTTTACGTCTATTTTCAGGGAGCTATTGCAAGAAGACTTGTGAGAGAGACAGACAGACTAAATTAAAGGGCAGGCTTTGATGTGAAAGCAGTTCCAAAGACATTTTTAGTCTCTTTAAGAGTTGAGGCAAAGAGTTACATAGGAAGTTCTGGGTGACCACAGTGATTATTTGGATTCCACCTAGACTTACAGATTACCCCTTTTCATTTAAAAGTGACATCATGTGGTGGGGTGACATACAGAATCTCTGAACTAAGGAGTATACTTGATAGGAACTCATTATTCTGAGAGTCTGTTTGCTCGTTGTAAAACATCTTAGAAGCTTTCAGTGGTACATGAGACATTTAGAAAAACTAAAAAAAACTAGTAAGCCTCAAAGGACCACTCCTTGTCTTGTGTCTTCCACATGAGAGATGGAACTGCAGCGGAGCCACAGCAAACAGCCTAGTGACTGTCTAAGTCAACAGCTCTGTGAAGATGCAGCTTGCAATGACATTGGAAAGCTTTTTATTATTTACTTTGCTGCAATTTTTCTCTTTCAAGCCTATGCGAGCTCTCCTACTTAAATTAAAGGCATTGTAACTTCTTGTTGCTGTTGTTTTATTTTAAATGTAAAGAAAACTAGGTGTTCTGGGAGGGGGAATGGAATGAAGTCAAAATAAGAGCACGGAATCAAAAGGCCTTTGGGAGGATGTTGATAATTGCTGAAGTGGGATCATGGGTCCATGTTGGTTCACTCTTCTACTCTGTTTACTTTACGTGTATTTGAAAGTTTTCATAAGAGAAAGTTTCCTTTAGAAGGCTTTGGGGCATTTCCTAAAACATGGAGAGGAATTGCTAAAGAGTCAGGTCAGAGTGCCCTGTGAAATGGGGTTAGCCTCGGCCAAATTAAATATAATCCTCTGTGTTCAGGAGGAAGTTTGGAGAGTTTATTTTGAAACCCATGACACTTTCCATTAGTTAGGGTAAGCTAAGAATATCTCTACTACTGCTAATAAAGAAAAGTAGCTAAAATTGTAGCTAAAATAAAATTTATTGAATTCTTAATAACTTTCTAGTATAATAATGTTTAAAACCACAGACTAGTATGATGCTGCCTGTATTTAAATCCTATTTCTATTAATTACTGGTTACCTGATGTCAGACAAGTCACTTTTTCATCGATATAAAAGTGCTGTTACCATATTTCTGTTTTTAGTCAACATGGATGTTGATACTTGACTACAGTCAGGTCCCAGACCACTACCTGGTTACATGGTTACTCCTCATCCTCTCTCCCTCACCTCTTTCTCCTCCAAATAGATGTGCCCCAGTCGCAGGAAGACGAAGTGCATCTCAGAAGCATCCACTACGAAACTAACAGTTCTCTCATAGCACGCCTTGGCCTCAGCATGATTTCCACTCAGAAAATAGAGGTGGCCCTTCAAACTCCAGACATTAGGGTTCTGAAAAAGTGAAGAACAAGTAGTACATGGGATGATGTGGTACTTTAAAGTACATTAATGAGCTTTGTTTAACATTGAAATTTAGATTAAGTCTGCTTTCTTTTTCTAATAGCACTCAATTTAAAAGAAGTCTGTCCTCTCATTTCTTTCTTGCATTCTTGCATTTTTGTCTTTGGGGTAAATATTTAAAAAAATGTTGAAACATAACAATGATGGTGTTCACAATGAGAAAAACAGAAGTCCAGAAAATTTGAAATAGATTAACTATCTGCTAAAGAGCTGTCCTTCCTTATCTTTTCCTCTGCCTCTTCCCAAAACTCATGATTGCTTAAGAAAAACCAATGGAAGGAAATAGATGAGTTAACTGATAACTGATGACCCCCACCTCTGGTAACCAGAAATCTACCTGAGATGCAACATCGCCACCTTTAAGAAAGCCTGCTCGCCCCTTCTTCAAACTCTACTCAAGAGTCTTTAGCAAAAGTTATTACCAGGTAATCCATCTGGGCTGCTTGTTGAAGGTATTCCTCTGCCTTGGGAAAGTCCTTCTTGAGAAGGTGTATCTGAGCCAGCACCAAGTAATATTCACAGCTGGGGCCTCCCTGAGAGCGTAACAGCTCGTGTGCAAGCACTCTGTGCACATACTGCAAGGAGAAACCGGGTGACAAGGGACATGTGAGTGGCTGCACTGTGTCAGTTCCATGGTTCGTATGGTTGAAGATTCTGTTTCTGATAATAAATAATAAGGAACACATTACAGAATGAAATGATTATTAACTTCAAAAGGTTAGAGGTGAATTATAAATGTTCAGCTCATCATGGATCCATTACCAGTTATTCACTTAGTCACCAAATGTAGACTTCTCCGAGTGAATAACTGGCAGTATTACATAATGCTGGCCTTGCTGGTCACCATACTAGATGCGTTTTAACCTGTGTTTGTAAAAGACGAACGATTTACATGATCTGAAGAGAACCCAGAGCTTTAACCTGCATTTGTTATGGTGCAGACAGACACTTTACACATGAAGTAATATTTTTAGCCAGCGGTAATTGTAAGGAAACTTAAAGAAAAGCAAAAACCTCTCCTAAAATTCTGTACTTAAGATCTTGGAAATAGTGTATCTGTTTCTGACACACTCTCAAACATTTGTTATATGCGTCAGTTTTATACTTAGAGCTATTCTTTATTTTTAATACCATACAAGGCCTGCAAATTTGACAAAGTCACACACACATACTTGCTAAGCAAAGGGAGAACCCTTCTTTTCTTTCCCCTCTGTTCCTATCTCAGCCTATAATATAGAAACTTCCACTAACACTTACACCTTCTCAGGAAATACTGGGCGGAGGCTCTGCAGCTGTTCCCACTACCTGCATTCGGCTCTTTGACATGGGCGGCAGGGAGACAGAGCCTGTTTCTCTATGGGGAAAGTTTAATGTGGCCCCTCCCACCCAGTTCATCCTTCTTGCTCTTTCCTGAACTTTTCCACACAAAGTGGAGCCTGCATACTGCAGGATCAGGGCCAGCTCGATCCTGCTGTCTCTCCTACTGCTTGCTTCATGGATATACTTCTTGTTTCCCATGTGGTAGGTAGACCTCCTAGGATGTTCTTCTCTGGGAGGAGGCTGCCATTCTCCAGCTGTTCCACCTGTGACACTATGGGTAAGTCAAATCTGGAACCAATCACCTCTCCAGCCCTGTTTTACCAATAAAATAATTCAATATTTTTATCCCCTCATTTAGCACTGTGTATCTGTTCCAATTGGTTCAGAACCTGAAAGGGAAGAAGGGTATGATTAGGCTCCTGTGAACCCCCAACACTCACATGATATGAGTTCTCATAATAAAGTGACATCAGTTTACATAAGACTCAGTCTAAAGTTACTGTGCTGATATTCTACAGGGAGCAGATTTGCAGTGAGGTCTTCTGATGTGCTCTGTAGAGAGTGGTTCATACTTGGATGCTCAGCCCCTTGGATTTACTGCATGCTCTCAACAGCTTATTTGATTTCTGCGTCAAACACACTTAAGCTTGCAAAGACACCATTACACGTAGAATAAGTAGTTCATTAAAATTTCCCTACCAACTTGCTCAAATTCAGATAATCTGACCTGCACAGCTTTGACCTTCATCAAAAAGCGTATGGTCTCCATAAAGATGGTGGTAGGAGTTTGGGAAACACTCTGAGGGGAAGAATGCAGAAAAGTCGATGAATCTTGAGATTTTGATGCTTCTGAAAATATATTAAAAGAATAGACAATTAGGTGTAAAGGAAAAAATAGACAAAGCTCAGATACACTAATGTAGCAGGGAGAGTATTCTAATCTAATATATGAGATAGATTATAATCTGGAAAGCAATAGGTAGCTTCACACCAAAGGTCCCAAAAGAGGAGATCCCAAAGGTTCTTAAGATTAGTCTACTGGTGGTTCCAAGTGCAAGTCACAATCAAATAAAAGTATTTTAAAAAGTATTCAGATCTTCCTGAATGTGAAACACAATCTATAGATGTTCTAAAAATGAAGAATGATTGTTAGAAAATCATAGGTCTGTAGTTAGCTACTTTTCTGAGCTAAATATAAACCCTCGTTTATTTATTTTTTGTTTTCTTTAATTGTTGTTCAAGTACAGTTGTCTCCATTTTCACCCCACCACAGCCCCCTGCCCCACCCATCCCCACCTCCCACCCTCGAACCTACACCCTTTGGCTTTGTCCTTGTGTCCATTACACGTGTTTCTTGATGGACCTTCACCTATTATCCCCTATTATTCTTCTCCTACCTCCTCTCTGGTTACTGTCAGTTTGTTCTTTATTTCAGTATCTCTGGTTGTATTTTGCTTGCTTGTTTGTTTTGTTGATTATGTTCCAGTTAAAGGTGCGATCACATGATATTTGTCCCTCACCGCAGGGCTTATTTTACTTAGCATAATGCTCTCTAGTTCCATCCATGCTGTCACAAAGGGTAGGAGCTCCTTCTTTCTTTCTGCTGTGTAGAATTCCATTGTGTGAATGTACCATAGTTTTTTGATCCACTCATTCACTGATGGGCACTTAGGTTGCTTCCAGCACTTGGCTATTGTAAATCACACTGCTATGAACATTGGGGTGCATAGATTCTTTTGAATTGGTATGTCAGGAAGCTTAGGGTGTAATCCCAGCAGTGATATTGCTGGGTCAAAAGGCAGTTCAATTTTTAGTTTTCTGAAGAAATTCCATACTGTTTTCCATAGTGGCTGTGTAACAGGGTGCAACCAGCACCCCCCACCACCACCACCAATGAAGGATTTGAAACAGGGTCCAGAACTCAGGGTGTCCAGGAATTATAAAGTATAGGATATGCTCACCCTCACATGTCTGAACTGGGGGATGGGACACAGGAAGCAGGGCCATTGAGAGTTATTTTGTATATCTATAACATTTGGCTGGCTTCATAGATATGTTAAGCAGCTGTGGCCATGCTTTGAGCCAGGGAGATGGGAGTGACTTTGACCCATGGTGTAACTGGGAGACAGCTCCCCCTGGTTACAGCACCTGTGTGAAAGCTTGGAGATGGTTTGTTCCACGCTGTAGGGCCACGCCTCCCCAGACTTACTATGGCAGCCCAGAAAAGCTAGAAAAATACGGGAATGCTGGCAGGTGTAGCCGATTGTGGGAGGAGTCGGAAATGGGGATGCAGAGGAAGATTCATGCTGGGATTTAAACCTAAATGCAGCAGCCATACCAGGGGAGCCACACGGTTTTGGTTGGAACCACATGGTTTTGGGGGAACCACATGTTTTTGGTGCTCCCTTTGCTACGTGGCTTAGGAAGCAGGAGACACAATATGAGACCTTTCAGAGGAGAAAAGGGGTGAAAGGACTCTTGCTGGTGGGCCATGAGAAGGTGCCATGTGGGTTTGGATTAAGAACTGGAGATCCTGGTAACACAGCTGATGGAACCGAGGGAGACCTGCCAGCTGAGCACGGATTATTGGGAAGAACTGGGGTCTACCTGAGCCACAGACTTCTATTTCTTTTCCTGAGATATGGTACCCCTGACTGGGAAGAGGGGGAAAGGAAGGACTGTGTGTTTGTGGGTGTTTTAAGGGACTTTGGGAATTTAACAAAGACATTAAGTCATTACTCTTAAGTCTGTATAACTTTTGAATAAATAGTTCCTTTCCTTTTTATCAAACTCTGGCACTGAGAGCCATAATTCTTTGGCAGCGGGCAAGGCAAACCTGGTACAGGGGGACCCTGAGGCAGGGAGTCCATTCAGTAACAGTATCTTGTCCCCTCCCACGGTCTGTTCTATAACAGCTGCACCAGTCTGCATTCCCAACAGTGCACTAGGGTTCCCTTTTCTCCACAACCTCTCTAACACTTGCTGTTTGTTGATTTGGTTATGATGGCCATTCTCACTGGTATGAAGTGGTATCTCCTTGTGGTTTTAATTTCCATCTCTCTGATGGCTAGTGATGCTGAGCATCTTATCATGTCTCTGGGCCCTCTGAATGTCCTCCTTAGAGAAGTATCTGTTCAGGTCCTGTGCCCATTTTTTGACTGGGTTTGTTTGTATTCCTGGAGTGGAGTCATGTAAGTTCTTTATATATTTTGGAGATCAAACCCCTGTCCAAGGTATCATTTGCAAATATGTTTTCCCATACAGTTGGTGCTCTTTTCATTTTAATGCTGTTTTCTTTAGCCATGCAGAAGCTTTTTAATTTGATGAGGTTCCATTTGTTTATTCTTTCCTTTATGTCCCTTACTCTAGGGGACATATCAGTGAAAATATTGCTTTGTGGAATATCTGAGATTTTCCTGCCTATGTTCTCCTCTAGGATTTTTATGGTGTCACGACTTATATTTTATCCACCTTGAATTTATTTTTGTGTATGGTGTGAGTTGGTGATCGAGTTTCATTTTTTTGCATGTAGCTGTTCAGATCTCCCAATACCATGTATTGAAGAGACTATTTTTATTCCATTTTATGCTCATGCCCCCTTTGTTGAATATTAATTGACCATAGAGACATGGGTTTATTTCTGGGCTCTGTATTCTGTTCCATTGGTCTATGTGTCTGTTCTTAAACAGCTGCTGTTTAAGGAATTTTTGTGCAGGGCTCTTATTAAGAACAGCAGGGGCAAACATGATTAATTTACTCAAGAAAAAAAAAGGCTATCAACCACTGTTTAAGGAACTCTCCCAGTGGCTAGGCCAGTGAAGAGGGAGGACAAGGGGCACGATTTGCTCCAAATCAGGGCATCTCATGGCCAGAACACTGTGGTGGATTACAGGTGCAGGTCTGGCGCAGACGGACAATGAGGGCCCAGCAGCACTGTAAAGGCCTCGGCTGGAGGCTGGGCACCTGTGAATATTGCAACCCAGACCTAGCTCCCATTCTAAAAAACCACAGGAAAGGAAAAAAGTGAAGCCCAGCCCCGCTCTGCCTGCAGCATCCAGGAAGACCAGCAGAACTCGCTTGGCTGCTTTAAAGACAGCAGGAGGCTTTCTTTCTTTCTTTCTTTTTTTCTTTCCCCAAGTGTGAGACAATAAGACCTGGAGCAGTGAAAGGACCAAAAACAGATCCAGAGAAGGATCATAAGTCTAATGCCAACAACTGAGAAACTGAGACAAATTTCAATTTGCTATCCTATAGAATTTGCATTTTATTATTTTTATTATTTTTTTTTTGATATTTTTATGTATTTGATTATGATTTTTTATTTCTCTTCTTTCTGGCATAATCCTTGTTTATTGAAGGAGTTTGGAGCATTTGAAATCTTGTGTCCCAGCATGTCAGCAGTTTTGGCTCAAATAAATTTTTATAAATTTTTTTTAGAGAAACAAAGAGCTGTATTACTAAGTTTGGATTTCAGGGCCTAGCCTCACATGAAGGCACTTAGACAAAATGATAGATAAACTAATCAACCTCAAACAAGTTAAAATCACCATTTTGGTAATCATAGGAGTTTTCATCCTTGTCTAGTTTGTTTACATCCCTCTTTAAATTAGAAATCTTTATTCCTAATTACCTCTTTTTTCTGGTATCTCCTTGACAAATACGTTGGATGTTTTTTGACTGACTGTTGGATCCTGAGATGGCAGAGACAAACCCGGTTCTTGAAATTCTGACTGCCGTTTGGAAGATTCTTCAAGAAATCCATCTAGAATGGATAACGGAGCTCCTGGTCCTAAATAGATTAAATTTTAATGAGAAAATAAACACCCCTTCCTACATTGAATATTAAATGGTTATTACAGAAGATAAAATACAATCAGTTTTCAAAGCATAAAAACATATTCCTGAAATATTGCATGGGCAGACTTGTTTTTCAGACTTTTTATATTTCTCATATAATTTAAAGAGTAGAAGCTAAAATGATAGTATAGCTTCAGCCTCCATGACTCTTGGTTTATCCCTGCTGCTAGCCTAAGTCTC
>VMDR010037859.1:0-10126 GCA_007922815.1 Macrotus californicus | reverse complement strand
TTTATAGTGTTTCCTGGAAACACTTCCCCCCACTATTCCCTCCGCCTTCCCCTCTGGCCATTGTTAGATTGTTCTTAATTTCAATGTCTCTGGTTGTATTTTGTTTGCTGATTTCTTTTGTTGATTATGTTCCAGTTAAAGGTGAGATCATGTGGTATTTCTCTCTCACCACCTGGCTTATTTCACTTAGCATAATGCTCTCATTCTTTCCTCAGAAAAGAAGTGCAAGAAGGTATATCTATAAGTCATTTCATTTCAAGAATAGAGGAATATTCTACCCTTATCCTGAGTGGATATTTTGGTTTGGCATAATATTTAAGGATGAAGTTTTTGCCTTCAAAATTTTGAAAACAGCTGTTTTCTAGAATCCAAAGCTGCTATTAAGACATCTGAAGACATGACAATTATCCTATGTATGCAGCATTATCCTCTCCATTAAGAAGACTTTAACATCTTCCCTTAACCTCCCATACTTAGAACTTTTAAGACAACTGGCCTTGGGGTAAGACTTTCTCATTGATTATGTCAGGCAACCTGTAGACTAGTGTACTTTGCTCCAGAATGTCTCTTGGGCAATTTCTTTCACTTAGTTCTCCATCAGTCACTGTTGTTGCTCAGGCTCTGAGCAGTTAGCAAATGTTTACAAGGTGCGGGTGTTCATTTTACTTTCTTGTTTTAAACTATGTGCCCCACCTGCACCTTTCCTCATATGTGCTGATTTTGAATCTTGTG
Source organism: Macrotus californicus (assembly GCA_007922815.1). Classification (NCBI taxonomy): domain Eukaryota; kingdom Metazoa; phylum Chordata; class Mammalia; order Chiroptera; family Phyllostomidae; genus Macrotus; species Macrotus californicus. The sequence continues at coordinate 9,394 of VMDR010037859.1, read as the reverse complement.
TTTCTAGATAAGTTTCTCTGGGAGAACGCATAAAAATTCTGCCTGTAGAGTACACATGTGATTGCTGATATTCTCCTCATTGGTTTGAGAAAGGAGTGGAGTCATATATTCAGTATAATGGATTTCAAATGATCTCTCATTTTTCATTCCCATGCTTTACATTTTGTCAGGTCTTGTAACTTTCTGGAATTTTTCAGGGAAAAATCATTCAAATTCCTTTCTCCTGAACTTATGCTATATCTTCTTCACCATTATAAAATCAATGACTGCTTTTTGATCTGCTTTCCATTTTTCACTTTTTTTGCAATCAGTGGCCACATTATGTCCCATTCTGTTGATTTATGCAATTTTTATTCCTTTACTATTCTTTTATAATGGATTCTGGGAGAGGTAGAGATAATCAAATAACCAACTGACCACCTCTTGACAGAACTGAAGATCCCATTCACTGAAAAATGGCCTCAGTAGTGGAAGTGGTACCAGAAGTAGCCATAGTTGATTTAGCGGAGACAGTTGTAGTCATTGTATCCATTACAAGAGAATCTACTAGCATGTTACAGTAACTAGCTGTGCCACAAGGCCACGTAATTTATAGCGTTTTTTAGCTTATAGATACTTTTAGAGACATTTGCTTTTACTTCACTTGATTCTTACAATAACTCTGTGTGAAGGGATGGACATAGGTCATTAATCATTGCCTACACATCTCACTTTACAGAAATCTAAGGATCCGAGATGTTGAATAATTTACTCAACTCTGCTCAACTAGCACGTGCTGAAGAAGAGTCTAGTTGGTCCTTCTACCTTTCCCAGTGCTTATCACTCATCATGTCAATTTGCAGAGGAGGTTTGAAGTTTTGCTGTGAGTCATAAACCCTTTCCAGACTCCTTGCAGGCTTGGGATTCTCGCAATTGTAATGGAATATGAACACTTCCTTTAAGAATTAGTTATTTAGAACATTATAGGAGCCCAGACACTTTATTATCATAAATTCTGAAACAGAGGGAAAGTTTGCTTATTAAAAGTTTTACTATAAACTGGGTATCTCAAATAGTCCTCAGGTAAATATGACTAAAATCAAATGAAATAGCCCTTTTCTATCCCTTGATTTCTGTTTACCTAGGCATCCAGTGTCAGAAATGCAGTACATTCCTTATTTCTCACTTAGCCTTCTCCCTGCAGTCCCAAATTTCCAATTCTGTGGATTTAAACTCTTCACTTGTACTGATTGCACTATAGCTTAGGTGCTCACCTAGACTTCTTTCCAGGCACTTGTCTCCGGGTCACAGTAAGCTGGTGCTCGCTTCCTGTCACTGAAGCACAGGTCTGTCTAAGCCACTGCCTTCTTTACACTTGCTGATTAGGGTCAGTATTATATAGTACTTTTTCTTTCATTTTTTTTCATATTTTTGAACAATTTTGAAACATCTTCTGCATATTTCCATTCTTGAGCATCTATACCAGTTTGCCTAAGTGCCCTTCTTCATTTTCTCTTCCCCAGTACCTTATAATATCTCTTCATGTGAAAATGGTATCATTATTCAGGAGCAATCTCTAAGACTATCTCCTCTACAAAGTTCTTTCTTACTAAATTTCACCAATAATATATATCTTTTTTTATCTTTGCAGTTTGTTTTTCTCCATACTACTTAAAAAATGTAATATATTCTCTAGTATATAATAGACTGCCTTTGACAAGAAGCTAGAAGAAATTAAAATTATTTACATGAGGTGTAAAGGAGGTATTTTATTGCACTGTATAAGTGAAGCATATGCTTTTAAAATACTGGAGTCATAATAATGTTAGCAACTAGTCTTTTGTCCGTACATATCAGTGCTTTAAGCTTCTTATTGCATTAGTTTGAATCAACATGGAAGAAAGATTTTGAAGAAAAGAATGACATGGAGAGGAAAGGTTAACATAGATAAGAAAGGCCTAAAGAACAGAAACTATGAACTTTCAGATGAAATATAGATAAGTGATAAGGAAACATGGTTAAATGACATTTGTCCACCCCTTTCTGGCTATAAAAGAACCTCAAAGGCAAGGATCTTATCCTATGTTTTTTCTCATTCTTTCCAAATGTACACAGTTTAAATTCTGGCCTAAATAAACCTGGTTTACCATGTTAATACAAGAAGAATTCTTATCTTTCTTGACTACGCTGATCACAATAATCTTAGTTGTGTAGTTAAATGCTATTTTTCCTGATCCTGTTATCTTTCTGAATAGGAGAGTCATCTTTGCTTTGCATCCTCATGAAGTTAACTGAAGGATGTCTTGGAAAAGAGTCCAAACTATGAAATGAAACTACATCGTTTCCTGTATCGTCATTGCAAACGTGGTTGTATAACATGAACAATGAATGTTTTATAATGAGTTCATAGCATGAGTCTCCCATTTTTTCTCCATGTAAAACAAGTTAACCAATGTGGTATAGAGAATTTTTCCTCTGTTCAGTTCTGGTCCTTATTATTTTCTTTCAGTTTCTGCTCAGTCCCTTGCATATTTGTAAACTCTGTTTGCCTCATGGAGTTTTATGCTGCAGTGCAACTCTTTTGTATCAAACTCCGTGTGGTCATCTCTGTTCACATTCTCAGACTTTTATTAGTTGTTTGGTGGAAGGAAATTTACTTCTCCCTAATGGGCCTTACAAAATGCCTTCTATAAATTATTGCTTCAGAAAGACTTTTCCCCTCTCATTCATGAGATTCTGTGCCTTATTGCCCCTCTCTGTCTTCCAAAGTCTTCTGTTTTCTTTATGTTCTTCCCCAGCTGTACAGAGGAGGATAAAACTAAAAATAGAGCTATCATATGATTCAGCAATCCCTTTGCTGAGTGCATGTCCAAAGGAAATGAAAATAGTACATTGAACACATACCTGCACGCCCATGTTCACTGTGGCATTACACACAACAGCCAAGCTGTGGAAACAGCCTAAGTATCTACCAGTGGACAAATGGATGAAGAAGTTTTCAGATATGTGTGTGTTTTCTGAGCAGCCTCCATACTGGTTTTCATAGTGACTGTGCCAGTTTACATTCCCACCAGCAGTATATACATATATGAATACACATATATATTTATCAATAACATACAAAGAGAACAGTATTTTACTATTCTCCATTGAAGAAATGGGAGAATTTCTGACTAAGGTCTGGCCTTAAAATGACACTCCTATTGGAGATGACATTACATATGCAGGGTGACACCATTAGACAATTTGCTTTGATCAACAACTCAAGAGTTTACCTAAACTATCCCATACTCACTTCCATTCAACTTAGATACCAATAATACATAGTAAGTTTACTTAAAAAGTGTTACAATGAATAAATTTAGGGCTTTTGGCTAATAGCCTTTACTAGAATGTGTCCTCAATGTAGACAATGGCTATTCTTTAAAATTTGTTTTGGAATAAAACCACAGGCATTATTTATGCTTAGCTCACTCAGCATTTGCCCTACAATAACATATGCTTCATCTTTTATTAGATTGGGATTTACCTCTAAGTTCCCCTTCAGGAATGGATTTTTATCTTAAATCTAAACTTCTTTGTAGCACCTTCCGCCTCCAAAAAAAAAAAAAAAAATCTGAAGAACATCTTACCAAGTATTGAAACCAGACCATCTGAATTTCTTTCTTTCCTGTTCTTCTGTGAAAAGAATACATTTGCTCTGACTTAATGTCTCAGAGATGTGTCTCACCCCAAAATCATTGGCTGTCATCCAAGCAAGTTCCTTGCAACCTTGTATGATTTCAGAGTTTAAATGCTTTCCTTGTCTGGAGGGAAATTTCATGGTCAAGAATCAGATAGTTCTTAATTCTCTCTGGGAAGAGGCTTCTCTTCAAGTCTGTCTCAGTTCTTACTTCCGTCTTCTACCGCAAACACACATACATACAACTCTTGGGACATGCCATTTTTTCCCCCAGGGTGATGACAAGAGAGTCGGATTGTCTAGCACAGGGAAGGGTATATAGATCAACTACTAAGGTAATGAAATGCATGGCTCCCCCCTCCCCACCAACCAGCCAGTGCTGATTTACTTTTGTCTCAGCTTGGATATGCTAGTTTCCATGAGTTGAGTTCTCTATAGTAAAACTTTTATGAAATGTATTGAAAAAACCAACTCAGTTGTGTACATTTTATGAATCTAAAATTAGAACATGCTTATATCAGTGACATGGTAATTATCAGAAATTTCATAGAATTGGGATCTTAGAGCACATTTGAAGAAACCATCCAATTGTATCCCTAACTCTGTCAGTGAACAGCATGTTCTTCATGTATAAATTGATGTCACGTATGCATCAGTGACATAACCCTCCCATAGGTGTGGGGATTGTTAGAAGTCCACCCTTCCAGACACCTTTCTCCAGGCCTCAAGTAAAGGGAAAGAGCTGTGGAGTCAGTTTGAACCCAAACTCTAATAGACAAGTAGCCTTGGGAAAATGGAAGGGCTATAGATTTTTATCTTACTGCATATAGTGTTAGAATAAAAACACAGGGTTTACAAAACCATATGGATAATAACAGAGATAACATATGTGTTCTAACATAATGCCATTTAACCCTGTAGAGATCATGGTAAAAAAAATTACAGCTTAGGTTGCAATTTATCTAAAAGATACATTCATTACGAGTATGTGCTGCAATGCAAAAAAAATTTAAAAGCACTGTAAATTTTCATTTATTATATTTATATAAAATACATGCTTTTAACTTTCAGTTGCAACCTAGAAATTATTAAATAAAGAAATATAAAAACATAAAGAAAAAAATTTTCTTTTCAAATGATGGAAACATGGATATTGCTTAAAAATATAACCAAAAAAGTCTTTAACATCAATTAATCAGAATCTTCAATAGTTGGCTTTGCAAAATGTTTGTAAGTCATCACACACAATACTGCTATGTTCAAGGCATAAATACTTCTCATAATGCTTGCAAAAATATTTTGATAAGCGACTCATTTCGTATGCATAGCACCTAACACATCTTTTGTTATAACCAAACTCATGGCTTGAACATTGTGGTTTAATATTAGTCATGTAAAAATAAATGCACAGCTAGTCATGACCTTGAACCTATGCACTGGCTCTATGTAACAATATTTCAGAAAAGAGTTTGTATCTCGCAGATCAGCTGTGACTTCTGCAGGATTAATAAATGTATTCATCTCTTCGCCTTTATTTTCTTCCAATCTGCTCTGCTCCCTTACCTTTCTGATTTATTTTAAGAGAAGAAGTTCAGAGAAGGTTGTAGTTTTCTATCATAAGTTAAGTTAAATGTATGTATTCAGGTACGAACAACTTCCTGAAAGAAGGATGTCTCTTTCAAATGAATTGTGCCATCTGGTCATCATCAAGCCAGTGTGCCAGGTAGAGAGAAATATCAGGCTCTTTTTAAAAAATTGTTGTTCAATTACAGTTGTCTCCATCCCCCCCTGCCCCGTTGCTCTCCCCCTGCCCTACCGACTCTCACCTCCCACATTCAATCTTCCCCCCTGTTGTCTTTGACCGTGAGTCCTTTATACATCTTCCTTGACTTGACCCTTCTTCTTTCCCCCGTCTCCCCAGATTACTTTCACTTTGTTCTTTACTTCCCTGTCTCTGGTTTTATTTTGCTCACTTGTTTGTTTTGTGGATTAGGTTCCACTTAGAAGTGAGATCATAAGGTATCTGTCTTTTACCACCTGGCTTATTTCACTTAGTATAATGGTCTCCAGTTCATCCATGCTGTCAAGAAAGGCAGGAGTTTCTTCTTTCTTCCTGCTGCGTAGTATTTAATTGTGTGAATGTACCACAGTTTTTTGATCCACTCATCTACTGTTGGGCACTTAGGCTGTTTCCAACACTTGGCTATTGTAAATTGTGCTGCTATGAACATTGGGGTGCACAGGTTCTTTTGAATTGGTGCTTCAGGATTCTTAGGGTATAGTCTCAGCAATGGGATTGCTGGATCAAAAGGCAGTTCCATTTTTAGTTTTCTGAGGAAATTCCATACTGTTTTCCACAGAGGCTGCACCAGTCTGCATTCCCACCAACAGTGCACTAGGGTTCCCTTTTCTCCACAACCTCACCAGCACTTCTTGTTTGTTGATTTGTTTATGATCAGGTTCTTTATAGCCAGAGAGTGATGCACACAATCCATACACTTCTATGGTCTGCTCCTCCTATTCCTCTATTCAGTTGTGCACAAGGAAGACAAGGAATAAACTGGCCTTAATTTGTGTCTCTAAACTATAGAGTTCAAGGGAGTGTGTGCTCTTCTGCTAATCCTACATCCTGTATTCCCTCTTGAAGAAGATCTTATGTTGAGCTTCAGGATAGAATGTCCTCCTGTTGCTGATTCTTATGTGTGTTTTCTGACTATTTGCTCCTGCAGTGATGAGATGTAAAAGCTTCTGCCATGGGAAATTTAATTATTGTTTAATGAATACAGAGTGTCAGTTTTTCAAGATGAAAAAAGCTGAAGATGGATAGATGGTTGTACCATATTGCAAATGTGCTTAATGCCACTGAACTGTACACTTACAATGATTAAAATGATAAATTTTAAGTCATACATACTTTATCATAATTTTTTTTTACTTTCTGATTAGTAGGGCCAAAGGAATAATAATCATCTCTAAGAAGTATACTCCAGTGTGGGCTGAACTATATATTTATGTGTTTCCAAGCTCAAAGGTGAAAAGTATTCATGAAAAGATTTTCTCAACCTTTCTATTGAATAGAAAAAAACAAACAAACATTGTTTTGCTCCTCAAACCATGAATTTGCTAACCACAGAAGTGCTTTGAGTCTCCCCGCCCTCTTTTTTTCTTTTTGAATCAGAAATCAGAAAGCAGGGGATCCAAGATGGCAGTGGAGTGGATGAATGTTACACTTGCTTCCTCCAAGGACAAAACTGGAAATATAACTAAAATGTAGAAAAATCAACCTGAATCTCAACTGAAAACTGCAAAAGACTTAAACTAAGGATTTACAGACGAAGTCACATTGAGTCTAACAGCAAAGGCAGAGACACAGAAAGAACAGGACTTGCTCCCATGGGTGTGACTGAGACTCTAGAAGAATATCTCAGTTTTGAACATTCCCCCTGACAGGCAGGAGGTCTCAACCCCAAACTGGGCTCCCCAGACCAAACACCAGAGCCTGGAAGAGGCTACCACATAACGTCTGACAGAAAATCAGCAGGGATTCTGTCCACAAGGGAGAGCCTTCTGTTCACATTGCTATATCTTGCCCTGTTTGGGCCTGATAAACCCTGCTGGCCTCAGTCTGATGATCCTTGAGACCTTGCCCCATCACAAAGGTGGGAGACAGCTAGACTTTGTATATGCCCTGGGGCATTTGCTAAGTGGCTTCAGACCGAGCACTTGCACCAAGTTTGAACCTGTATCAATCTGGTGAGCACTACTCACCTCTACCTACTGATTCACTGAGAACTTACCTCCTGCAACTCAAATACTGACAGATGCTCTTTCAGTGACTGAGCCTAACAGGAGCCGGCAGGTAGGTAGAAACAGATCTCAGAGTGCCTTGGGACTTTTGCTGATATGCTCCCAGGTCCAGTGCTGGTAAAAGCCAGAGTTGTATGCAACTTGTTCCTTTCTACACATACCTAGGCCCAGAAGAGGCAGCCACATATTGTGGATCACTTTGTAGCTCCAAACAGATTGCCCATGGCCAGTCACAAGGAGCACCTGAAATTGGCATGTACCAGAGTCCCTCCCAAGAGGCCACAGAATCAACACACCCAGTAGTAAGCTACAGATAACATCAGAGCAGGATCCAATTAGCTTCACAAGCAGCATATCCAAAGGAAGACCTCAGCATGTGCTGAGACAAATTCTGCCTCATGTAGTTACCACCTACACAGCAGCTTGGACACTGTGGTCAGGGTTTACCCTTATAGTCAGCCAGCCTGAGTATTGACCCCACACATGAATGGGGCAATAGAAATCAAGACTCAAGTACAACAGGAGGGCCCACATAACCCACACAATGGACATTCCTGGAGCACCCAGATTAACTGATCAAGGGATGTCACAGGGTACCAACTACATAAGACCACCCTACCAAAACTCTGAGTCATAGCAGATCTATCTGATATATAGAAGCAAACATAAAGAAGCAGCCAAAACGGGGAGACAAAGAAACATGTCCCAAATGAAAGAACAAGATATTGCCAGAAAAAGATAAATGAAATAGAGGCGAGCAATTTATCAGATATACAATTTAAAAAAAAATTGTTACAAGGAAGATCAGGGAAATTAGTGAGAACTACAACAACATGAAAAAGGAACTAGTCATAAATGAAGACTACATTATCAGAAAAGAAGAGTACACCGAGGGAATAAACAGTGGTTCGGATGAAGTAGAGAACTGAACCAGCAATTTGGGAAACAAGGTAGCAAAAAGCACCCAATCAGAGCAGCAAAAAGGAAAAAGAATTTTTAAAAATAAGGACGGTTGAAGGAGCCTTTGGTACAACATAGAGTGTAACAACATCCACATCTTAGGGGTACCAGAAGGAGAACAGGAAGAATAAGGATTGAGAACCTATTTGAAGAAATAATGACTGAAAAATTCCCTAATCTGGTGAAAAAAAATACACAAGTCCAGGAAATGCAGAGATGAACCCAGAGAGGCCCACACCAAGACACCTAATTAAAATGACAAAGTTTAAATACAGAGAGAATCTTAAAAGCAGCAAAAAAAGGCAGTTGGTTACCTTGAAGGGATCTTGCATAAGATTGCTGATTTATCAACAGAAAATTTCAGGCCAGAAAGGATTGGCATGAAATATTCAAATACACACACACACACAAAGACCTACCACCAAGACTACTTTATCCAACAAAGATATTATTTAAAACTGAAGGAGAAATAAAGAGCTTCTCAAGCAAGAAAAAGCTAAAGGAGTTCATTACAACCAAACCAGTATTACAAGAAATGTTAAAGGGTCTTCTTTAAGAAAAAGAAAAAGAAAACAGAGGAACATAGTTAAAAGAATAAAATGGCAATAAGTACTTACCTATAAAAATCACATTAAATGTAAATGATTTAAATGCTCCAATCAAAAAGCATAGCATAGCTGAATAGATAAGACAACACGACCCATATACATGCTACTTACAAGAGACTCACCTTACAATGAAAACTACATACAGACTAAAAGCAAAGGGATGGAAAAAGATATTTTATGCAAATGGAAAGGGAATAAAAGCTGGGCAGCAATACTTATATCTGACAAAATAGACTTTAAAACAAAGGCTTTACTAGGAGACAACAAAGGACCCTACATAGTGATAAAGGGAACAATCCAACAAGAGGATATAACTCTTGTAAGCATTTATGCACCCAATATAGGAGCACCTAAATAT